>CAJDSM010000529.1:0-33181 GCA_903981925.1 Ostrea lurida
TCAGCAATGAAAACCTTTAGGCGCAAACTTATATTAGCACAACGATACCACTTGGTCAATGATTAAAGTCAATAAAACCTTTTAGTGCATAACTGAATTTAGCGCGATCGTACGTCTGCGGTAAAGGCACTAAAATAAATAGTGCACTAAATATTCTCATTTTACAGTATTTTATTTAGGTTTTTCAATGTATAGCGATCATATTTCATTGTAGTTGTAGTGCACTTTTAATAGCTTATTGTACAAATATTTCCACGATAAGGATTTACAAAATTTTGATTACTGTGATACATGTACTAGAATTTTTATGATAGTCCATGGGAAGAGCATGTTTTATCAAATGTGTTTTTATTTTCATTCTAATCTTTTGGTAAAAAGTTACATATAAAACATTCTCTTTGTGATGATTTGAAATGAAATGAATCATTTACTGCACATAGTTGTAGAAAATCAGAATTTTCTAATTTTTACCAAGGGTGGATAACTCTTCCTACAAAATGTGTTTGCTTCAGAATTCCACGTACCTGTGGAAAGGGCTTGTCATTAGGAATACTAATTGAAATATGAAAGCCATATCATTTATCATTCAAAAGCAATGTTAAAGTTTTGCAGACAGACAGGCCAAAAACTATATGCCTCCTGATCAAGAGATTCTGGACATTAAGAGTCTCAAGTGCAAAAATATTGTCTGCTAATCATTTGCCTGTTTTGTAGGGAGTGTTTCTACTGGTGAGGAAATGGGCTACCATTTGTCTTGAATTCTGCCTGTTTTGAAACAGTGGTATTTCTGTTGTTCTGTTTTAAATCTATGTATATACATATTAGATTTTCCTTGTTTTATAGGGACAGTGCCTTTGCTGGTCAGGAGATTGGGAATTGGATTCAGAGAATCCATGTTTTGGTGATAGGGCCAGGACTTGGGAGAGATAAGAAGATATTAGGAAACACTAAGGTGCAATATTGTATACTTTTCCTGCTCTGGATTTGTAGTTGTCTCCCTTTGATTGTGCAGCAATAATAAGAAAATGTGTACTGTCTTTAATTTTTCAGGACATTGTGATTCAAGCAAAGGAGCAAGGTCTTCCTATGGTGATAGATGCAGTAAGCATTCCAGTATATATATATAACATATACCACAGTCACAGCGTGCATGTTACTGTTCATGAAAAATTTAATCATTAGGGCCAGCCAGATCATGTTGTAAATTACAAATTAAATATGCCCTTGTCTAACTACATTTTTTATTATTCTTTTACAGTATTTTATAATGCAAAAGAATAATTTTTAAAAAATCCTTTTTTTTTACAGTATTTTGTAATGTTAAAGAATATTGAATATTGCCATTTTCTTGCATTTTGTGAATACATGTGTATGAGTAGATACCAACAGCTGTCTAAGTTACCCATAATTCAGGATGCAATCAAAGTGACTTGTTTCTGATATGTGATGTGCTTTCAAGATTAAGCAGGAAAAATATATGGTCTCAATAATAAGATCCCAGGGACATAATGCCCCCCCCCCCCCCCCCCATAATGAACCATCCTTACAATAGATAAAACATTTCATGGATTCGGGTGTATTTATTAGGGGGATTATATTATTCCTCATACTCATTTTTGTAAATGTTAGCTATCTATATTTTACAGGATGGCCTTCACCTGATTACAGAGGATCCGTCCATTATTACTGGGTACAGAAAGGCCATTCTTACACCAAATAAAGTCGAGTTTGAAAGATTATTCGAGAAAATTGTAAGTACTGGTTTGCATAATTTAACATTTTCCTATCTCTTTGCAGTTTTTCAAAGTCTATATTTTTCTGAGATCTGTATCGACCACTCAAGAACAAGGCAAATGGATTTATTATTTATATTGATAGAAAATGACTTTGGCAAATAGATTTTTGATTAACTTGATATTTATTTATAAAGTTTTATGGCATTTCTTTTGCATTCATTAGAAATTAATGATGGTAACTAAAAACAAAATGACGGTAAATCAACAGGAAAAAAAAATAAAGTAGTGCATTTCTATCTCGGACTAAGATTTCAATTTTATCTGATTGACTTACTTTCACTCTCACTATAGTAAACAATCGGAGGATTGTGTTACTGGAATCAGAATTGACTCTTTAAGAGGCGAGAATTGCTGAGTTTATTCTGGTCAGCGAGCGTTAACCACGGGTGACTCAGGAGGCGCTGGCTGATTTAGGGGACGTCTTCACAGATACAGACTCTCATTTTGCCCAAATTAAGTTTGATGAGAATTTTCTGCCTATGTAGCTCAGTACAGTCCTCATCATTAGATGCTGACAGGCCCATAATTCAGTAGCTAAGATGGCGGCTGTAATTGATGGGATTAATAATTAATCAGGGGGGTGACTATCAATCATTTAGTTTATTGGTTACCCGGTGGGAGAGATCGCAGGGGAGGATCAATAACTTTAGGGTCTGATTAAAAAAAACAACAACTTTTAGTGTGACTGGTTTTTTTAATGAAGAAGTAATAGTAGATAAACTCCATGATGCTAAATATAAANAACAACTTTTAGTGTGACTCTGTTTTTTTTAATGAAGAAGTAAAAGTAGATAAACTCCATGATGCTAAATATAAATGTCTTGGTTCGTCTCATTTGTGGAATAAATTTTTAGAGAATGCATGCATTAAACAGTGATATTTGCCACTTACTCCTGTGTCTACAGTTTTTATGAATTTTTTGCCTGATAAAGTACATTTTATTATGTAATTTATGGTGAGAGTTTTACTAAAATGCTTCGAAAACCGCAAACAAGAAAAATAAAAGCATGCTTTTTCAGCATTCATTTGTAATTAGAATCCAGTGCCATATGTCTGAAATAGCAAGAGGAAAATAATTTATGTTTATTTTTGTAAGGGTGCTATGGCAATGAAATTACCCTGATGTATTCTTAAGTTCTTTATATTTGCTGCCAAATGTTGTGGAAGTGACACATATCTCTATATAAACTTTGCTCGGGAATTCCTTCTGGTGTGGTAGGTGCTACAGAAATAATGAAATATTAATAATGATCAATCACATATAAGAAGTAAATATTTACAACAGGAGGCATTCCTTCTGGGAGTGTAAATAAACCCAGCTTCACTTACTGTCCATTACAAGCTCATTAAACAGATCAGAGTATCTGACATTATCAGAAGCACATTTAGCTGCTATACAGTTAACTATCATATATCATCTATCAATTCAGATTTGGCACTAAAATTTGATTGCAACACTAATTCATAGCCTAATGAAGTATTAGTAAGAGAGAAAGGGGGGGATGAAATAGAAAGAAAAAAGGATGATTTATTTTTATAATTGGAGGCAATTTTATCTGTATCAGTTTTAAAAGACTTGGCACTAAACTGATCCAAGAACTAATGTAATACAAGTTTTAAAACGGAGGGGGGGGGGGGGGGGGGGGAAAAAAAGGCATTTTATCTAATTTTAGAAAGTATACTAAAACAAAACAAAAAATAAAACTTACTGAAATAATTTTGAATTCTTCTTTTTTTTTTTTTTTTTTTTTTTATTTGTGTAGAGATTGAAAGATTTCTACATCTGTTAATATAAATATGTATTAATGGAAATATCTGAATTTGATAGATTGGTCACAAGCCTCATGGTACAGACTTGGTAGGAAACGTTAGCACCCTGAGTCGTAAAATGGGTAACGTTACCATCGTACAGAAGGGAGAAGATGACATCATCTCGGACGGCGACAACGGTGAGTTTTCTGTGGAATAGTGTGGTATATATATGATGTAATTCTGGACTGTTTTTATTACTTTTTTAATAACCGCCTTGGGATTGTAATCGAATTTTGAATTTATTACTACAATAACAGTAATTCTGCTCTGTGAACCCGGCAGCTGAGACCAGTGGCAGTTTATCGCCACGGCTTGTAATTTCTGTGACAGTTTAGTGCAGTCTTTTTCTCCTACGGAGGAAATTCTGGCAAAGTTCACACCTGAGTCCAGTCCTTCTCTAACTCTTGTCTGCATCATAAAGTCTCATTAAGCTCTCAAATCTAATTAGCATAACATTGTAATCATAGGAGTAATTGATTTACGTCTCTTTTGTAGACACATTTATTCCAGTTTTATTCTCTGTGAAATGTTCTCAGATAAAACGCCTGATATTGCAAGATAATTTGAACCACAATTTAAGGCTTATGTGACAATGCCTCAGTTCTGGGGTACTTCATAGCAGCTTTTATCAAGTGACTTCTCCCCAAAAAGCCTTCGCTGATGAAATGTTTATGTGTTTGACAAAAGATTCGTGAGGAGAGGGACCTACCACCAACACTGTCCATTCCTCGCAGAAGATAAAATTCTGACTTAGTTTCACACATGTTGTCAGAGTACCAAGGTCTCTATGTTGCTAGTCATCCTGAAAACATATCATGATAGATGCTGGCAATGTTCACAGTAGGAACGCAGGAGAAGCATTTAGAATTCTTGTCAGTGGCAATCATCTGAAGAAAAAAGAATGAACCTAATGGAATGCATTTTGAATTTTTGGATACAATGAACAACAGGTTCATGTAATTTGTATTCTTTCATGTTAGTTGAAGCCATCTTGAAGGAAAGCTTGATATCATATGTGACTTTTTTTATAGTTGTAGTGTAAAAGACTTATTTAGCACATGTAAATGACCCCTTTAAATTATTGTGTGCACGTATTTTTAGGGGAATGCTGGTAAACATAATGATTGACTTCTTCCATTTTTTTGAAGTACACATTTTCAAACCATTTTACTTTCCAATACTATAGAGTGACTTTGTAAAGATGATTCATATTATTGAACATCAATACATAAGTCTGATGGAAATGCTTATCTTGTTTATGAAGAGTCAGTCTATATAAAGACAAGTATGATATGATTAAAATTGTAAATCTTCGAGAGTAATACACGTCCAGTACAAGAGCAATCAAAGATTCCTGACTTCTGCCATTGTCACATAAAAGTCCTATGGATGCAAGATCCAGATTGTCAGCAGAATTTATTGGGGACTTCCTTAGACCAAGGTACATCTGTGTACCAATTTTCAAAGTGATCTGACCATCATATTTTGCATGACATTGCAAACAGATAAATCCACAAACAAGAAAATGAATAAACTCCTCCATTTTTATAGCGTCCTTGGCGGAGGTGACAACATTGAAATGATATAGACAGATTATATCGGTCAGTCTGATGCAGGTCACAGTATCTTTCCACTCACACACAAAAATGTGATTGAACTCCAACATTAGAAAAACATGCATGTATTCACATGCCCGATCATTGCATATACATTGTTTATTCATCAGTATTAAATGAAATTCAAAATGATAATGGAAAATTGACTTTTTTGTAAGGTAGAAAGAGATCTCACACTTAAAAACAGAAAATTCATGCATCAAGGCATAAATGATTGGGAATGCAAAGTTTATTAATGCAGCAGAAAAATATTTTCATTGAAGCCCTAAATATTATGGATCCTAGCAGTTGTTGCAGTAAGTTATCATTATGAAGAGTGAAGGCTTTTCTTGTATTTAGTTGTTTTTCACTAATCTGAGGGCGTCTGCTGATGAGAAGCGCTGCCACCAAACCGTGCCATACCACAGACCTCTTCACCAGTTGATAGATATATTTTCTCATTCCAAGACTTGTGAAAAATTGGTTAAGCCATCCTTTTGACAGATGGAAATTGGTTGATTTGATCTATGTATACATTCTGTTAAAATGTTTTTATGACAATTAAGACAGAAGAAAACATATGGCAGGTTATCAGGAAGTGCCGCCAAGAAACATGGGATATTATCATCATAAAGAGGCTGTGGGAAGATGGGGGAAAGTCATCTGATCAGATTTTAAAATGATTGTTGATAGCTGTTTATTTTACATGTATTGTAATATTTATATGATTATGTTGTGATAAGCTTCTTCTGTTGCATCTATTATAGCTGGGGTGTTTGTTTTCATGGAACATCAAAGAGTTCAATTGTTTGGGGTCTTTAAAACTTGATAAAAGATGAATTGACATAGAACAGATTTTAGTTAAATAAAAGATTATGCAGAAGTGGTGAGATTAGGTAATCTTCATGTAAATTCAGTTTTTGGTTGTGAAACAGAATAACACAAGTTTTAAGGAGCTTGTGACAGACTTGAATGGTGTATCGTTGGTTTCTGTGTCACATGATCATCCACATTTTTGTAATCCACTTCATAGCAGTAAAAAAGTTTGTTAAACTTCAATACTCCATTATTCCCATAATAAAATTTGACCATTCCTGACTTTTTTTTAGCCCTTGTGTGTACTGCTGAGGGATCCCCAAGAAGATGTGGTGGGCAGGGGGATCTCCTGTCTGGAGCTTTGGGCACATTTACTCACTGGGCCCATAGAGCAATGGAACACTCCAATGAAAAGTAAGTGGTCACTGAATATACTTTATGTTGGTTGCATTAATTTGCTCACCAAAAAAAAAATGGAAGTGGTATCTGAGTAACATGGCACCAACAGGGAAGTGGTGTCGTAGTAACATGGCACCAACAGGGTAGTGTTGTATTAGTAACATGGCACCAACAGGGTAGTGTTGTATTAGTAACATGGCACCAACAGGGTAGTGTTGTATTAGTAACATGGCACCAACAGGGTAGTGTTGTATTAGTAACATGGCACCAACAGGGAAGTGGTGTCTTAGTAACATGGCACCAACAGGGAAGTGTTGTCTTAGTAACCTGTTACCAACAGGGAAGTGGTGTCTTAGTGACATGGCACCAACAAGGAAGTCAGTGTTGTCTTAGTAACATGGCACCAACAGGGAAGTGGTGCAGAAAGAGCAGACTAATTAGAATGACATCAAACATTAACAAGGAAATGGCAAATAACTAAAATGGCACCAACCAGGAAGTGGTTACTGAATAAAATTGCACCAAGAAGGATGGTGGCACTAACTAGATTATATCAGATTTGATATAATGAATGTAATAGATCTATGATTATATGCCTTGATTATGTTCTAAAGAGGGTTTAAAATAGACTGAAAACAACATTTGTGTTATTCAACTTAAAAAAATTACACATATACTGGGTTGTATATTCTACAAAAATCATTCAACATATTGTTGAAAACAACTTTCTTTTTCACATGGATTTTTTTTAGTGGTTGCGATATATTACAGAGAGAGGGTGCTGAAAACGTCCTCGAAGTCTTTTTCACTAGTACGTGTTGGTTGAAGCATGGTATGATATGTATCAGGTATATTGCTCTGCTTGAGATTGCCTTTGTCTGGACCAAAAATCTGTTGGAATTTTCACAGGATTTAGGAGTGGAACATGGAGTATCTCTTGACCATTGACATAATAGGAACATCTATTGTACACCTCCCTCATTAGCAGCTTCTACTTACGTGACATACACCTGTATGTTATGACCCAGGTGTGACAGGTGACCTACAGGTGGTCAAAGAGTCCAGCTAACAGATTTCTCAAGATGTCAATGGATCTTGTCTCAAAACACAAGATATATTTTAAGATCTGATGTTGTGACAGTCTGTGAAATGTCACCTGAATTTCCTCCGTCAACGGAGATCAATATAAAAATTAAACTTCAAACGACCAGAGCCGTGTAATTTACCATGTAACACAATGTTTATAAGTGCTAGGAACACAGAAGGTTGTTAGAGGCTGTTCCTCAGTCATCAATTGGTGATTTGCCCTGTGTCAGAGTGTTTGGTAATGTTTATGGTTGCCTGTCCTGAGCCTCCGCTCTAAGTACATTCTGTTTGATAGTGTTTACAATTTCCAGCAGTAGCGATGTCAGGTGTTTCATAAACAACACAAAGAGCTGCCAATGATTTGTGCTCAATGTAAAACTTTTAATCACAGTTGAAGATTTTACAGGAAATTAGTTTACTGAACAGATGAGGCTGATGTTAGGCATTATGTTTCTGTTGCATAACCGATACAACATTCACATTATCTCCCAGTCTAGTAAGTTCCTAGTGAACTTGTTCTCAGAGTCCAAATCATTGATGTATCCATTTTTCATTCCCAAGAAAAATGTTCAAGAAGCATCTCATAATTATAGTACACCACAGTTTGGTGTGTGCAACAGTTTCTTTATTGTTTGTTTGATCTTTGTACTGGGAACGTATGAAAGTGCAAGCTGCAGCATGTAATGAATAAAACATTTCAATGATTAGAATTGCAAGGTTTGTTAACTAGGAGTCAATTGGCCATGGTTAAATGGAAGTTGGATTTTTATATTCGGAGAGAACTATGATTCTTTCATGTGCAAGTGTAAAAAACGATGTATCTTCCCGGGTGCCTCAGAGTTCCTGTTGTGTTCTTGGTGCCAGTGTTTGATGCAAGCATCACCTCAAAGCAGAGCATCTTCATAGCTTTCTCATGATCATTGACATTCTTCTTTAAGAGTTTTTCTGAAGGATGAGGCATGATGGGTATGAAGGATGAGGCATGATGGGTATTAAGCATGTTTTTAAAGAGGATTAACATATTGTCATAAATTTTTCATACAGCACTTCAATGCAAATGAGATTCTAAATCTACAGATTCTGTAGTTTTTTATTTCAAAATCAGTAATTCATGCTCAACGTTTATGAAGCAAAACGGAGTTATCACTGAAACTTTTATGACTCAAGTGAACTACATGAAATCATGTGATGATGTCGCACAGACTGCAAACATCAAATCTACATTATATTGATCTACCACAAGGGCATGCAATCAATTTTTTTCTACAATTCTTTCATAACTTAAGATGGAATAAAATATGATATATTAAAAGTACAAACGCCATGTACAACCTTGTGTGATCGTTATTGTAAGTCAGTGACTCTGGTCTTTTCCTTTTGTTGTGTAATATTACGGAATGATATTGGGTAGAAGATGCTTCTTTTCATCATTAATTACTCTACCTTCTCTAACCAAACAGTCAATAAAGTACAAACCCTTAAATGAAATTCAGAGATGCAGGTCTGAATCATGTTATAGGAAGTTTGAAATGACAGCAATATTGAGATTGTTTGATGTATCAAAGGTTTTAGGTATGTACTATGTATTTTTAAGTGCACACTTATGAAAATGCAACAGATTGACGTAACAGACCGTGTTACAAAGAGTAAGAAGATTTGTGTTGCTGTGACACTACCTTCTTATTGTCACATGTCCTGATAGTGCTGTAAATATGCAATCCCGAAACACCCTTGTATAAAGGTGATATAATTATGTGAGCTCCTGAGGGACAAACTACCTGAAAGAATTGGTACATTGTATATTCCAAACTGCTGATAAAACCATTTACTACTTGTAGTATCTTTAATAATTTGACCTCTGTTGACATTTTCTTCACTTTGTTGTCTCTTCAGTTATTAGGTCACTTGAGTAAACTTGGGTGACCTAATGCTATCCATTTTTGTCCGTCGTCGTGCGTTGTTCATCATGCTTTAGCATTTGAACATTTTCAGCGTCTTTTCTTAAACTATTTTGCCAATTTTTACCTAAAGTGTAGCATCTGTAGGGGAAAGGAAAATTAATTTATAAAATTTTTTATCCTAACCCCCAAGGGGCCATGAATTTGGGTTAAAAACTATGTAAACATTAATACTGTAGAATCATGAATTCTCATTGGGGATTTAATTTCATTATTTTTGTGGGTAAACAAAAACAACAAAAATAAATCCATGATGGATATTTGCACTTAAAATAGATACATATAAATGAATTATAAATCAAAGAAAATTAATGTCAACAAATTCATTGTTAGAGTCAAAACCATGAAATTTTAAACCCAGGAAAATAAATGATCTTTAAAAATCTTCCTCTCTACTTCTGGCATCTAGCAGACAAACTGAATACATGATTATAATGAGCAAGGATGCCTCTTCCAAAATTGTGAATTTCTTGATCCCAGGGTCAAAGGTTGTGATGTTAGGGTGGGGCTCTATCGGTCATATAGTTTTTATGCCGTATAATAAAGGTTACTAGCAGTGAATGCACTCATGATAAGGGTACTTCTTTGTTTTTTTCTGTCTGAAGAAAATTCCTAGTAAAGTTGGCAGATTTACCCTTTATCATGATGATTATCTCCCCTTTTCTGTCATCTCTTTTCTTTATCTGAGTGATCTCCCCTTAATGAATTCACTGTTCCCTGCTGGGGGCAAATAAACAATGTGCTACATTTCTTCCTTTTTCTCAAACTGACCATCAGGTGAGGATGTTATCGATTCTTCAGGGGAGGAGAGAGGAGAAGATGGGGCCGATTATTCCTCTTTATTAAAGTAAACAGCTCCCTACACCATCAGCACACTGCCGCCCTAGAGTTGATAGAATCACACGGGCTGTCATTGTGCAACAAGTTTAAAATCACATTAAGACTTCTGTTTTTGGCATACCAGTATTTGTATGTTTGACTACAATATGCTTTTTTTAGGGTATATGACTGTATTCTTGGGTTTTTTCTTCCACTTGTATTTGATATTGGAAACAGATTTTCTTCTGAAGTGAAAACTACTCATCACTTTAAAGAAAATAAATGAAGTTGTGAAATTTGATTCTGGTTTGTTAGACAATCGACAGGGTGATAAATGGTGGGCTTCTGTTTCTCTTCATCACTGACACCTCATACCGGGATCATCTAGTGATTCCCAGCGCTGACCATTCCTCACCCAGGCACCAGTCCCCCACCAGTGGCCATTAATTTCCTCAGAAACGGAGATTCTTCACAGAAAACACATCAGTGGTCTATTAATGTCCAGTCTCAAAAATATAGTACAAGTTTAAGTGATGGACAAAGCACATGAGACTAATGGCCAGATTTATATAACTGTAATCATGGCCTTAATGGATGAAGGTCTTTTGATCACATTAAACTCGATTACCTGAACAATGAAGAGAGTAATGAAATAAACTCTGTTTCCTACCCACAGTGCCTTTGTGGGGGTTTATTGAATTACCGATTTTCTGGTCTGACCAAGAGTTCCGCATTGTAAGGATACAAAATGTCCCTAAATATCAGACGGTCATAAATTTTCTCTTGAATTGCTCTTGTTTATTCTAGGTTTAGAAATTACCGNGAAATGTCCCTAAACACCAGACAGTCATAAATTTTCTCTTGAATTACTCTTGTTTATTCTAGGTTTAGAAATTACCGCATGTATTCTTATATTACTTTTGTTAAGAGAGATACTTGATGGGAGAGATTTAGTAGATTGGCAGCTTTTTACATTTATTGAGGTGTTGCTATCTGTTCTGTCACCAGGGGGTTCTGATAGGGTGATTCACTGTGAGCATTATGGGTAATAAATCCACAGGATCTTGTAATTTATAATAAGTGAACTGTTATGAAACTTATTTTCAACAGATTTCGGTGCAATTATCTTGACTTAAACACTTAAAACTGTTATGGTATTTAGCTCATCAGTGCTTGAAAAAATGATGTAGATAATTTTTGAAATCCTGGTGTATTGAAACATATACTTGCAGAAGTTGAATGGGGTACTAGCTGCTATTTTTTTTCAGAGATTCTAGACTTTCCCACATCAATTTTCAGTTGAAGTATATTTCCTTAATTTAAACTTCTAACAATTTTTTAGTGGGGCTGTCCTGATACATTTTATTGAAGACAAATGCTGAAGAATTCAAAGCTAGGATGTTGGTAAGCAGAAAGACATGTCGGCACTGTTAAATAGATTCCTTTGTAAATTAACGGAGTCAGGTATTCAAAGTAGACTGGGAACTGCAACATAATTTAGATATTTTTAATTATTCTTCAGATGATGTAAAAGTTTTTATTTCCTCAATTCAATTTAAAACCACATGTTTTTGATGAAAACTAATACTCAGACTGGTTTGCCAAAAAATTTTCTCTTGGGGCGGGGAAACGACAGAGATATTTCAAATGAAGTAATATGACATGAAACTGCCATGTTTCATATGAGAGTAATTATCGGGTGCTTTATAATCTCCCAGCTACTTTTGGAAGGGCATCATATGACTCAATACAAGGTACACTGATAAAAACTTACATGGAACGTAACGCTAAACAGGTGTCCTGGGAGACATTTGATAAACATTTCCTGTTATTTACCGTCTAATTTATTGTAAGCCATACCAAAATACAGCTACTGCGTGCACCTCTTGTCCTCATAATTCACTCAAAACATTCAGAGCATTATGAAACATCAAAGCTACCATGCCAGTTCAACATATTTTGAACGTGACTGGCTGTAAGATTTGGAGAATATTAACTCAGAAGATGTTGCTGATTGCACAAAACAGTTTCATCAACATGAAAATTTCTTTTGTGTGTTCATAAATATTAAAAATAAGTGGATTACTGTTGTAATTCCATCCTTTCTCGTGCACGAAAAAACAAGTTCATAAAATCTTCAAAGTTTTACTTATTTTTATATCCATAGAGACAAATTATACCAGTACATATAATAGTTTTATACTATAACAAATGAAATAAAAGTTTATTTGATAAATTTAGAATTACTTCTTGCTCAGTTGGACAAAGTTTTTATACTCGTAAGCGTTGTCTTTATCATCACGAAGAAAAACTTTATCCAATTGAGCAAGAAGTAATTCCATACCATTTTCTTTTTCCAACACGGTCAGTGTGTCCTTTCTCTGCATAACGATTCTTATCAATTGAAATAAACTGAATGTTTTTCTGATAGTTCTTTTGACTAAGTTCAATGCCATTCTGAAGATTTGCCAATTCAATATGAGGGTACGAATCACGACACTTCATGCCTGTATATTTTATTAATCGCATCAGCTTTTCATGGAAAACATGTCACTGTGAAGTGTCACAATTCATACTTTTGTGTATTTTCGAAAATAAAGTTTATTTCTTATACAGTCGAAACTCGTTATCTCAAACTCAATGGGACCATGAAAAAAGTTCAAGATATCCGTGGATTCGAGATATCAAGGGTAAAAATAATAAGAAAATAGGTGGTTGGGACCTCAAAATCAGTTCGACATAACCATGTTATTCGAGATTTCAGTATTTGAGATATCGAAGTTCAACTGTAGTATGATAAATGATCCTCTATTTAGATACGAAGACCACCTCCCTTCTGTTGGCTATGATTTGCAAACAGATATCATTTATAAAATATGATGGGAAAATGTGTATTAAAACATAGCATTTTATAGAATATGATGGAAAAATGTAGCGTATCAACACATATCAGGTATTATATTGGATGCACAGGTGAGCATAGCTGGCTCCTTTCGATAACATGGGAATGTTGCTGGTATGAAAATTGGCCCCTATCGTTTATGAGTAACGCTGCAGTAAATGAAATAGAAAAATTTTAAAGTAGTTATTGGCAGTGAAATTGGCATCCAGTCTGCTGTAAGAATGTGTTTTACTTTCCACGAGAGTGGAAGAAACCCGCAGTAGTCTCAAATTAGTCCAAATAATCTCGGTCCTTAACAGCCAATAAACATATGATAAAAACAGTTACCATGGTAATTTGTGACAATTTGTAAGAGTAGTAGTATCGGCAAAAGTCAATATTTGGCATCAAATTCAGTTATTTTCTCAGACAAAGCTAGGATACAGAAGTAGTTTGCTGTGTTTGTCATCAAGGAATGAGATGTTCACGTCTTTACCTGTGTATCAAGTGACAGGTTAAACGGAAGAACGGAATTCCAGCGCCCTCTGTGATGCGGTGTTTAGTATGCTAATAGTGGTCTCCATGTGTGATAATTACAGTTTGTTATGGTAATGATAAATTTTGCATATGCTGATGGTAGGTTAGCAGATACAGATGCTCTCACTCATCGTCACGGAGACAAGTGGCGAACACCTTAGCGACAATACGAGTCTTCCTTATAATTTCTCTGATATTTGTCACCTGGTGTGAATTTGATCTGTCATGCTTCACAGAGACTTGTAGGAAAATATTTCATTTTAAGAGAACTGCTCAATTTATAGAGCATTAGCATCAATAATATAGGAGATGAGATCCCTCCGTCCCTTTACTTTTTTTTTTTTTAATTAGAAGTTACTTGTTCACTTGAACATTTTTGGAGGAACCTTGATGCAACTGTATCATGTGAACACTTCATTTACACACCCTATCTGAAGAAAAAGGCTGAATACTGAAAAAAAAGTTGTTTTTTAGATATTGCCTGGGTTTGATCAATCTGAATCTCCATTTTTATCCAGAGGAATGCTTCATACTCAGTGAAGCTGTAAGTACTGGCTCATTGGGAGAGGTACATATACCCATAAAGCATTCAAGGTCCACCATGCACAGAGACAGATAGTCACTGCACATGAACAGAGATGTGTTGGGAGGGGGGAAACCCCCAGTGACCTCAGACTTTCACTGGTTTAACCTTCTAGCCTGCATTGTTTGAATGAAATTGACAATGCCGAGTAGGTAGATTTCAATCAATGTGACTCACATTTTGAGGTCAAATTTCTCCTTGTTGACAAACATTCAGAAGATTCTTTTTCCCCTTACAATTGTTCCCTGTGATTCCCTGGTTGTGGTCAGTGGTGATCATAGAAACAGGGGAGATAATTATCTCTTTAAAAGGACAACAAAAAATAATTAGGAAACTGATCAGTATACAATCTCCTAAACAGGTATCCACAATCCTGCTGATCGGGTTTACAGGTTAATTTGTGATGGTTGGTGATCAGGAGATGACCTATGGATTCCGCTTTATCTGATCCTCTCTCTTCCTGTGGTATATTGTCTTCCACCAGACCATTTTTCTATTCGGGGCCTGGGCACGCTTACAGACTGTCACTGATCTACCTAACTCAGCTTTTGGTCAGTTTTGAGGAATTCTCTTAATATCAGCCATGCATAATTCAGTTGTCAATTTGTTCAGCTGCTCGGTTCGAAAGTGCTACATGGATCAGTTTACTTGAATAAAGCAAATTTATAAAGGTGTTCAAAACTGCTTATGCTTTGATGTATGGCTTAGAGAAGAAAGGTATGCTGACTGGATGTGTGTGATGGAATAGACTAAGGAGCCTGTAAGATGGAGGAAATTGTCTCCAATCCATTGGATTATTCTACAGAAGATGTTTAAAATAAAACTAAAGACTGAGATTTCGTCATGTTTTATGTATGCCTCGTTTACAGTGACCACTGGTGTGAAAGTGACCAACACTTATTCTCACCTTACAATAATAATCTTATTGTTCCCCACTGGCTCATTAATAGGCATCACACTATGAAATATTTATCTATTATGACACTAGATTATGGCATAACTTAGCATAGAGACACCATATTCAGTGTAGTTATATGTAAGCTTCTGAATATTTTAAAAGGTTTCTCTCTCTCTCTCTCTCTCTCTCTCTCTCTCTCTCTCTCTCTCTCTCTCTCTCTCTCTCTCTCTCTCTCTCTCTCTCTCTCTCTCTCTGAGATTGATACAAAAGTATTTTTCCTACAAAATTCCATTCACAAAAGAATTATCAGTCATTTGAGGAATTCTGAAAACCCATTGCTACCTGTACAAGCCCAAGAAAAAAAATAAATGCTGGAATAAAAAGGTCTGGGTTCCTGAGACTTATCATTTGATGTTCGGATTGTGATCCGTATGAAAACATGGTGTCTCATTAATCAGCCACGGTCCTAGTGGTGTTCAGGTCCCTCATACCCGGACTTAACGGGATCATTGTCGAGATGTAGATAATTCGGCATTGTATCCTCAAAAGTGTGGACAAAAATGCGGGCTTTTCAACAAATAATAAAACATCTTATCTCAAAACACACAAATGAATTAAATGGAAGGGAAAATTTACTTTATTTTGGAATGTGCACAGCAATAAATTTCTTTCATAAATTCCCTTTAGATTGTGGGATTATTTGATAAAATTTCAAACTGAGTTTGTTCATTATTGAGGCTCTATACACTCGTGTGCAATCATCAGAAGAAAAAAAAAGGTGGAGCTGTTATTGTCACTGCACAAAAGGAAACATTGTGCTGAATTGTCCTTAATGTAGACTCCTGCTAGTAGGTCAATTGTCCATTTAAAATTTTGAAAGAATGAAAGAAAAAGGAAATCAGCCTCTATTATAGATTGGTTGAATCTTCAGATGACTTGATTGACAGTTGTGGGAGGAGTTTTATGATACACAGCAGTACTGCTGAGCACAAGCTTATGTGAAAAGTATTCACTGCATGTACCTGGATAAGCTTCTTACAAATACTCAGGTGATCTTTGTGTGGATGAGATTTACTATCACTAGGTAAGAGTCCTCTTTAATTTATGACATATTCAGAAGGTGAGAATGGAATTGATGTTTTATTTTCAGTGAAATTTTCACTCAGTGCTGAAGATCTTGTTGGTGGAATAAAATTACATGAAACGGTCCTCTGATTATTGTGTTGATACAATAAGAATACTATTCATTCCAGAAAACATTTAATCAAATAATAATATTTTGATACAGGTACTGAATGTGAGTTTTCCTCCTTTGAGAGGAAATCCTCTGAATATGGCCCAGTTTTTAAAAAAAAAAAATTAAAACACTCTGGGTTTAATCTAAAGTGACAGAAAATTACCCAGGTAGGGTGGGGTGTTTCCATCCCTTTCTGAGCAGTTTTATTCAGATTTTTAGGGAATTCAATCACGTCCCTGTAATATGAATGTCATTCGTTTTTATGTCATTTTTAGCAGACCTTTTATTTACAGTTATGCTCCAATATTAATTATTCTCAAATTTCCATGATAATATTATTTTGAATATATAGTTTTCTCCAGTTTTATAAGAAAAAAAATGGTTTTCAAAACACATTTTGGAAATAGTTTGAATTATATTTTATATTTTTAATTATATATGCCAATGAATTAATTCATGGGTAATGGGTTCCCATACTTGACATCTGCAAAACTCAAAAGAATATGAAATTAATCTTTTTGAAATCTCAATACAGTAGAAAATTGGGTTTTTTTAAAATTGTGTCTGCACATGGTTGAAATTTAAGTACGACTATGAAATCTAACAGTAATAAAAAAGAAAGATAAGAGAATTGCGACTTGCGCTTACAAAGCTAAGCATATTTTTTAAATAAAACTGAAAGATATTGCTGTCTTGCTGTGGAGAAAAACCTGATATACCAGGTATTTAACATTAGTAATCAAATGAAACAAAGTCATTAAACTTAAAAGAAAATCCTTCTTTTTAAAATAGTATTTGAAAGGATGGTCTTTTAATATTACAGTTTATCCTTGATATTCATGATGTACATCTGTTGACTTTCCTGAAAAAAAAATTGTCATCTATTCTGAAAGATTCTGTGATCTATTCCAACACATTGCCCTATTCCAACACGTTGCCGAAAGGTTCTTATATTATTATAATTCCTTTCATTTTTAAATAAGGTCATGTGTAACTGTTTCTCGGTGAGTATATTGAGCGCACACTTATTGATGAATTTTAGATTGGGTGGTGATCTATATATGGTGTGTATATAGGTATACAGCGTGTATCAGACGTATGTCTGCAAACTGTATTGGGTGAAGACTGTGTAACAATATTGGTATTCTTCTGATGTTTGAGGCTCCCTACCAAGTTAGCAAAGAGCTCTGTAGAAATACCTGTCAAGTTCTGAAGCTTATTCTTACACAGGGATTCTATGTACCTAGTATTGATGAAATGAAGTCATTTATGTTGTGGGAAGAAAAGCTCAGCATGGACTCAGGATTCAGAAGTTTGACAACCCCTGATCAGTATTAAGGTGGTTTGACACTCGTTACACAGAGTTATTTCAATACACTGTCTCCGTTAATGAACTCTGAATTTTTGTGGTCATCTATGATATAATCTTGGCAGAATTTCATGAATGACCTCCATCTTGAATTTGTACTTTTAGAGGGTAGGAGATGTGTCTAGTGACTCTTTGTTATGAACAGGGTGGTCAATTGTTCAATGCAATTAAAAACTAGTTGTTTCTGTACCTCATAACAAACCCATAGCACCCCAAAGCCAGTCAAATACTGTAAAGGGGGAAATATTCGCGTGGTTTTAATTTCGCTATATTCGCGATTATGTCAAAATATTGCGAAAATAAAACCATCGCGAAGTGCCTGTTTCAATGTATTTGGGTATATGATTCCAGCTTAGACAATTTACTATCCGTGAAATTTAAACCATCACGAAATGTTAAAAGAATAAATCGCGAAATTTTAGCCCCGTGAAATTAAAGCCCTTTACAGTATATTGGAGGAGCATGTGGAGATCATCTTTTCCATGTTAGAATCAAATGTCCTTTCTTCTAAATTCTACAATATACATTTTCAAGATGTTTTTTTATTTATTGGAAGGCCTTCAGACTTTGTTTTTTCATGTCCAAAAAGTTAAAGGAGTCAAAATGCCCATGAAGTTCCTACATTTACATAAAATAGCATGGATTCATTAAAGAGCAGTTAAGGACGTACACCCCTCAATTTACTGCCATGTTTTGGGTTCATTGTATGTTTGCAATGTGTTGGTAAATTCTTCTGAAGTAGTTTCTATTCTCTCAGAAGTGGAAAAATATGTTTCTGGCTGAAATAAATTACTTCCCATCATGTCAAGCGGTTCCACATGTCCAACTTAAAGCGCAGGTCTCCTTATTGTTTCAGGGTAATCACACTGTCTGTGTGTCTGCCTGTAAAAGAACATAAATTTTAATGAAATTCAGATTTTTTGCAGGCTAGTAATTCAAAAATAAGATATAAGTGAAATATATGTGTGCTGCGTGATGCTATAAATTTGCTATGAAGTAGATTAGGATGAAATCAAGTTGTATAAAAAGTATTCCTTTGAAAGTGTATCCAGTGCTTAAAATTCCGGAGGATTCATGATTAACTCATCAAGGGGAGGGACAGGTTGGGATTCTGTCATAAATTTTGATAAATGACGGCAAATTATGGTGATCTTCTCACCATCAACAAAAATTAATTTCAAATTACTTTGTGATGAAGTGTGTGCAATACCATGGTAATACCGGCTCCTGTATTCAAATGTGTGGCCTTTGATGCAGGCCATGAGAAGACCCGGTTCAACACCTGGTGGTAATTTACAGACCCACTCATTGTGACAATTTTCACCCAGAAGAAATCCTAACATGTCAACTTCGGTTAGCAAAAGACAACAGCCTGCCAAAACAGAATCATCAAAGTAACGTGCAAAACAGACTCATCAAATTTACATGACATTGTAGATGCTGAAGACAAGGAGCTACCTGGTAGTAACCAGTGGTTTCAAACCTGAAGAATTTCTATTGCCAAGCATCTTTATGACTTTGATCATGTATCCATGACAATACTAGAATCAGAAGGATGAAATGATAAACGTCACTTCTACAAATATAACCAGTTTCACTTTTTTGTTTTTAATATATTCAGCGGGTTGTACTGATTAGCACAGGTTTAAGGAATTTTCCGATTTCATCTTAATTGATCGGTTTAATGTGTAGGCTCAGGAGCTTTGATTGCATGGTACAAAGAACACGTCTGCCACCCATCTGATAGTCCACATTTTTACTGTGCTGGTTTTCACTGCTTTATCATTGTTCTGGAACATCATAGTTTTGTTGTTGCTGCTTGAAAATCAATAAGAATTGTACATTTGGAGATATCCGGTTTACCCTGTTTTCAATTTTACTATCAATCTGTCATTAAATTTTAACGACTCCTCTTATGCTGTTTTCGTTCAAAAAAAAGTTTAGTGAATTAGCAACATGTGATGCCAATTGAGGATGTTGGGGAGACACATCTGTTGATGTAGTAATGGTGGCTGTAAAGAGATATTGTCAATATGCGTGCAGTTTTCCTCAGTCGTTAAGATTGAAGGAAAATAACATCACATGCAGTTATTGATTTCTCAATTAAATGTACCTTCCATATCTCTCTACAATCATTGTACCTTGTATGTATTTTCTACCAAGCTGTAGCTATCAATTTTGACAAACTAGAATGTCAAACATTTTATGGTCTTTCAACAACGAATGAGCAGATCAATTTTAAAACAGAGAAAAAAAGTTGATGGTTTTGTTGTAATATTGACATCATAATGCAATGCAGCCATCTTTAGACGATGATTAAAAAGGTGATGATCAGTTATGTGTGTATCTCCAGGTGAGATCCGTCAAACAAAGGAAAGAAAAACTAATCAGGCAAAGTAATTACATCCCTGATGATCCGTCACATGGTCGACCGGCCCCCACGTGTTTGTTCAGCGTCCGTTCAATTCGATCTTATTGCGTTCAAAAGAGACATCATCAAATCATATTACATGCTGATAAATTTTGTTGAACTGGCTGTAAAAAAAAAAAAGAAAAACAGATTTGACAATTTCCTGAATAGGATATTGATTTTTGATCGTGCCACTGGATATATGGCAGGTGTAGATCTAGGAGAGAATTGCATGGCTTTTCATAGGTACCCTGATCTTTACCCCGACCCTCACACCTCTAAATCACAGCTCTCCGTGTCTGGAACTTTTGTGTGAATTTTATGGGCTTTGTGTGGTGGGCAGTTTTTATGACGTTTTATGAACAGTGCATCATCTCCAAATACAGCACTTTTGTACGGAAAAGAAAATCCATTACGTTTTAGTTGTTTTTCATGAGGACATGACATTTCATCATCATAAAACAACTAGCCACCCAATAGGGGATATCCTGCAGTTTGTTTTGCTGAACAGCCTTGTCATTTTTAATGGTTCTATAAGATATTCTTCATATACCATTCTTCAGGATAGTGAATTTATATTATACATTTTATTAAAGTATTCCACTGATTTGTAAGATATGGCACATATATTTACAACAAATTGAGCAAATTGCTGTCAGGAAATTTGACCAGCTAGAGCACATTTTTATGCTCCTTTAACCCTAGTACCGAGTAGCGCTGTACCCAGAATCTTCCGGTAAACAAATCTTCCGGAGACAATGTTTGACTGCCTTCTTGGAGATCCAGGATGGCTCAGCATAAGATTCACCGTTTCTCACCTACCTGTAAGGTGTTTCAATAATTCAGGAACGAAACCAAAAGAAGGATCAGAAATCTGAGAATCTGTGAAATATTGATGAGCTGGCTTGGTTCTGCTTTTGACTTCACCTCGTAACGGCTAATACAATATTAGTGTTTTGTGACTGAAGTCATACAATAGGGTTATAAAAATTCATTGGTGGATCTCGCTCCCAAATATCAGAAGCCAGATTAACCATTCACCATTAAATTAAGACAATGACCCTATAGAGTAACATAATACCTCTGTCTAGAAGGACTTGAGAATTGTATGCTTTAAACAGATTCTTTTTCACTGAGAACAGTATGATCTATCTTCATTGTCCTTTACAGTGTCTGTCCAGATCTCCACTGTCATGTCTGACAAGGGACATGCAAATGACAGACCTTGTCTTTCTTAGAGACAACTGCACGTAAAATGCCCTGTTCTTCATGTATTTGGAAGCAGTTGGATTGAAATATTACTTTTTATACCCCCCCCCCCCGCCCCCCACCCCGCAACAAGGGGTAATACGGAATTAGGTTATACGTCTGTCGTCTGTAGATGCAATGGTTTCGGGTTCTAAAGTGATCTTTTCTACCTAGAGTAACCATATTTGTACTATAATGCAATTGTGCATATGGACTACCCAAGGGATGAAGATGTTCCCTATCGATTTTGGGGTCCAAAGGTCAAGCACACTGGACATGGAGGTAGCAAAACGGTTTCTGGACTCTTTTTACCTAAGAGTCACCATATTAATACCAGGTAATAGACTACCCATGGGATGAAGATTTCCCTATGATTTTGGGATCAAAAGGTCAAAGGTCTAGAATACTGGACATGGAAGTATCAATATGGTTTCCAGGCTCTAAAGTGTTATCCCTTTCACCTAGAATCACCATATCATTCATATGGATTACCCATGGGGTAAAAGCCGGGGGTAAAAGGGTCAAAGGTCAAACGCACTGGACATCGAAGTAGCAATATGATTTTTGTGCTGTAGAGCATATATACTTTCCACCTAGAATCACCATGTCATGCAATGAACTACCCATGGGGCAAAGATGTTCCCTATCGAATTTGGGTTCTTAAGGTCAAAGGTCAAGCTCATTCATGGACATTAAAGTAGCAATATGATTTCCATTTCCAATTCTTGAACGATACCCTTCGGGAGATTGGGGGTTGGGTGGGTGGTTTAGTGGGGGTGGGGGTTATTCTTAGTGAGCATTGGTTTCCACCATAAGTCCATTCTTAGTGAACATTGCTCACAGTACCTCATGTTTATATATTAGAAATTGTCTCCATACACTATATCTATATCTTCATTGGATACAATATATTGACAAGATTACAAGATGTGTATCTTTAATACCCTTTTGCTAATTGAACAAATTTTTTTCTATTTTCATCTTGTCTGATAGTTGCATTCTCTGTTCTTTTGTGTTGTCAGATTTTCAATCTGTACAGCCTGTTTCATCTATTTGCACAGCAACAATCCTAATTAATGTCTTGTTGATGGGTATAATGACTACCCAGGAAATTTATCAAGATCAAGCAATCATTAATCTTATTTTATGAAATCAGCAGTCAAATCAAAGATGGCTGTCATAGTTGTCTGCTGAAGTCACCAGAAGGTAGCCAGTTTAGTGTAGAATCGGTGTGGACGATGTTCATGTTTCATGTGATCCATGGAATTTAATGAGAACACGGAGAAAAACGTTTGTATTTGTATTGATACCCATTTATCTCTGTCACATAGAGGATCAATCATGGCTTTGTGTATTTTGTTCAAATCGGCTAAAAGCAGTTGTTAAAAAAAAAAATCGGAAGACTATCATTTTATGGGTATTTTGTAGAGGTATGCGTATGAAAATCAAATGAGGTTGCCATAGAAATATCATTTTCATTTTAGTACAAAATATTGATTTTGTATAACATATTGAACTGGACTTCCAAGATCTAAATAGTCACGATTTAAAAACATGTAATGGCACTTTTTCTGTCAGATTTAGATATATCACACAAATCAATGAGGTTCACAATACCAAAGATGTACTGATGTGGATAAAGATATTGTAAGAAGAAAAAAAAAAATTTTTGACTTGCTAGGTTGCACTACATTATTTTATAGCACCTCTCCCAGTTTGAGGAGATAAAAGTGCTCAGGTGTTTGTCTGTCTGTTTGTATGTCAATTCTCAAAGGTGAGCCTTACAACAAGGGGCATTTAATTAGAAATTGAAACAAGTCCTGAATTCAAAGATAAATCCAATACTTTTTTTTTTTCAATTTTGTTGACATTTGTCGAGATTGGTATTTGATTTGGCAAGAGAGTATAGGAAAGTCGCATCCAGAAAAGTCGGATCAGTTGAGGTTTTTTCTGAGATTTGGACTCCTGTCTTCTAGTATGATGTCTGGATTTTGATCAGATGATACAATACAGGATTTGAATAATTCATCAAGTGCATTTTGTAAAAATTAACGAGATTTCTGGGGATAATTCAAGAAAAGCAAACATGGGTATTGTGTTTGGACCTGACTGCCAGCATGACATGGAGGCTTCCCTTGATACTTTTTGACAGAAATCATTTTACAGGTGATTGATTTAAGTTTGATTATCAAATTGATGTATTATGTATCATGATAAGTGAATTGAACAGAATAATGCAATAAACACTATGCATCAAGTAACCGTGCATCCCTGTTGTATCATGGCAACTGGGGGTTACGATACTACATCCTTCACTGGGTTCTGTAATTGAGATATTTTCATTTCGATCTCAATTTTGGTCATGACTGCTGTGGGATTATTTGCTTTATTTACAGATCAGTAAATTCCTTCGAAAATCCCCCAGCAGAAAATGTGATTTTGTTAATTACAAGAGTTTGTGACTGAAATATCATTCCTTCATTTGAAGGGTGACCAAGTCTCATCTGCAAGTAAGCAGAAGAACAAAACAAAAATTTCTGCGGGGAATATTTGATTTTTCGGGAAATTTAGAAGGACAATGTCTACTTCTCAGCAATTAAAATAAAGATGTCATGCAGACATAATATGGAAATCTGTGAAGAAAGGGACAAAATTCAAGTAGGAAGGGTTGAAGACTTTTTTTGTCTTCCAACATATTGATGACATGTACATGCTTTTCTTTTTGAATAAGTACATTTTAAAACTACATTTACAGTAGACAATTGATTTGAATCAGTATCCATCATATTTGATTTTGAAAGGGTGATGAAAATTATGTGATATTTTTTATTTTTTTTGGTTCAAGTTCACTTTATTCACTCATACCATATAATGGTACATGATTGAGAAACATAAAAATGAATACAAATACATGTATACATATGTCAGAGGTACCTAATATATTTAAAAAATGTTTAAGTGTATAATATATACAAAGTATATTTTAATGAGAATGAGAAAAAAAAAAAGATGTGAAAAGCATGGAGGACATGGTGAGATGCTGAACTTTTGATCTTGCCCCTAATGAGAAACCAAAATCAGATGAGGCTTTCATGATTATGGAATGATGAAAACTGTTCAGATGAAATGAAGTGTCAAAGATTTAATATCATTTTGTTTTTCTCAAGAATTGCAAAAACGTGAATCGTCTCAAAACCAAGAAAAGAAACTGTGTGCCATTCATGTCTTTTGGTAATGATGTTTGTTTTAGGAATTGCTAATGTGATGAGTTGAATATTCAGCTGATGAAATTATGCAAATTAAATTTGTCTTCATTGAGAGGAGGGTCGTGACAAATCTTAAACTTCAGGGCTAGGAATTGACAAGTTTTAGAACTTGTCAACAAGGCCCTGATGTCGGAACTAATCATTTTTGATGGGTCATTAGATGGTTTGTCAAAATGGAGGACCGGAGGACTAGCAGGTCATCAGGTCGACCATATCTCAGGATTCCAGGGTCCTAAACTCATTAATTAAGGGCATTAATCACAAGCACCCCCTCTTCAGCATCTGTCTGGGCAAAGTAGATTAGGAATGGACTACAACTGAGTCTCGGGACAAAACATGGAATGCATGTGAGATGAGTGTTTCATTAATTTTGCTTCTAAATTGATCATTAAACTGTAAATGAAATAATCTCTGCATGGTGATTTGTAAATCATCAGGAAATCACGTAATGTTTGAGTAGGGGACAAACCAGTTTGATTGTCTAAAGCAAGATAGCTACCGGGTACGATTTAGAGCACCTGACTAGAGATTGAAGGACCTCTGTTTGAATCTAATCTGTTCCTTTGTATTTTCTCCCCATTGCATCTTAAGTCAGGACCTTTCTCAATAACTAATTAGTCAAATTAACTGCTATTGGAGAGCCTAATTGTCTTCAGGGACAAAGGGGGGAGGAATGTGGTGGATTTTATCGGTAGAGCACCTGACTGGAGATTCAGGGACTAGGTTGGAACCCCAGTCTTGGTTCGTTATATCGTATTCCTCGACCCCTATTACATGTACTTTTGTATCTGAAAATATTTTCTGCAGCAAAAACATTTTGACATATTATGATATTTATTATATTTTGTTGTACTCTATTTCAGTGCTACTTTCTCAGCCTATGGTCCTACAATATGTGCTGCCTATGCCTCTTGTCTCCTGACAAAGCAGTGTAACAGTCAAGCGTTCCAGATACATCAGCGCTCTACCACTACTCCGGATATGATCAACCAGATCCAGAGGGCATTCCAGTCCCTTTTCATTTAATCATCGCCAACATTTGCATTGTGTGTGTGTGTGTGCGTGTTTTTGTAAGTAACTAATTTCATTTTTAAAAGGTTTTTTTTTTCAAAATCATAAAATTTCTAATACAGCCAAACCTCATTATCTCTTGACAAACTCATTGTGACCAAGAAAAATCTTATATATTCATTGATTCAAGATATCGAGAGTAAAACTACTTAGAAAATAGGTAGCTTGGACTTCCCAATCACTTTGACATAGCCATGGTATTTGAGATATCAGTGTTCTAGATACCAAAGTTCAACTGTATCATAAGTACATGCTGCAAATATTGACTGATAACTCTTGCATGTTTACATCAGGTGAATAGTCGTCACCACAAGAGTTCATAAAAATACAGCAACAATTTCAAGAAAAATACATTGTATTTTTGTTCATAAAAGTTATTTTTACCACCAAAAGTTTTATTATAGATTAGATTTAATGGCTGCACCCAAACTCCAACAAGAACCTGGTACCAAACGAATCCATTCATTGAATCCTTGCATTGCTAATAGTGTTCAGCAAATAACGCTTCTGGCAAACTGTATTTTGTTGCCAAAATGGGGAAACCAAGAGAAGATGGTTTCAAAAAAGATGAATTAAAATGAATTATTTTCAGATTTTGTAATCTCTCGTGTTAGGTGAAATTCAAATTAGATTTCATTCTAAGCGAGAGATTTTTTTCATGTAAATGGGTATCCCCCTGTTCGGCTTTTTTAGATTGTTAAATGACCTGCTCAATTATTATTAAATTACTTGGACCCTAAAGACTTTTTAATTCGATTTGACTACATGTTCAAGCAGTAGCGAGTCTTTGTTCCATTTTCATACACAGAATTCAAAGTCGAAGAAATTCCGGTATCATCACAGGAATATAAAAGTGATATTATTGAAGGGAAAACTGCTCATCTGCGATTGACAGAATTTTGGTATTTAATGTGGGTGATCTGTATCTCTTAATATATAGACGTTGACAAGTAGATTAGGCAAGGTGATTAAAGTCAGGTGTGGATTTCACTTCAGGAAGTAAGGCACCTTATGATATATAAAAGAAATTTTCTACCTCATGATTTTTGTTCAGTATTCACAAAATTTTATTTTACATGAAAAATATTTGACTACAATCTATTTTATCATCAGAATTTTTTTTTATTTTTTTTTTTCGCTAGCTTTTACACAAAATTTCCAAAGAAAATAAGACTTGGATTAATCACTTTAAAAAAGTGACGGAAAATAAACTTGGATTAATCACTTTTAAAAAGTGACAGTACCATCCATCTTCTCTACCTTGGTAAGGTGAAACTCATCCGGGTCAAGATGACCACGAGTGTCCACAAGACAAATTATCCAACCCAAGTCCCCATTAATCGCACATTTCCTGGGTAGAAGTTACCGCAGAACACAATGTGATGCCCTGAGTAAGGGGTGTCGTGTTTTTCTTGGGGTGACAGATTTGAAGGAAAACAGTCATTAGGCCATCAATGGGAGGATTTAGGGGGCCAATACTGGACCGTGACAATGCTGATCATCAGTACAGAAATATTTGTATAGCCGCTCAAGTCATTAGTGGTTAAACGTCTTCAAAGGCTGCTGTGATCACCAAGTCTGGCCGAAACTAACCGAGTACTTCTCCGTCCCGAAAACTTACTTGGTAGTACTGTAGTTATGCTTTGTTTCATTTGTTTCAATAGAGGAAGACTGTTAGAATCATGAAATAAGTCCTCTCTACAAAATATGCCATTCTGACTGTCTAAAAGGAAGACAGTCAGAATGGCATAATTTTGTTAGAGAGAACATGAAAATCTTGCAGTATTTTACATCATTCTGTCTATACTTTAGCAGTGCACCTCATTGAATCAGTCAAGAGCAGACGTTCACCTCACTTATACAATGTTTTACATTAATTTACACATCCCTAACACACAGTTACAGTCATTTGTACTACAGTGGGTTTTTTTTCTGACTTCCCCTTGGAATTTCAAAAATCAAAAATGTTAGAAATTATATAAAAAGGTTTAAGGTCATACCGCAACGATTCGTTATCAATAATATATTTTATAGAACATATTCTTAATTAAAATCATAGTACCTTAGATATTCCTTTGAGAAAAAATCAGACCATATTTCCTGTGTTTTGGGAAAAAGAAAACAGTTGATGAAGAATGTTAATTTGCACAATTATTCATTCTTGAATTCCGAGTTACCTCTCTTTGGAGAAAGCAAATGCAATGCAACTGCACGTACATGTATATACATATACTACAAAAACACTGTCAGTTGTTGTATGATTATATTTTCATCATCATCAAATAATTCTAAAGGGGATTGAATGATGTTTGTTGTTTTTCTGTAACTCTTATTATTATCATTGTGAAATCTTCAATTTTGGAGATAGAAAAAAAAATTGTGAATGTACATTGCGTATGCCCTTAAGGGGGAGTTCAGAATTTTTGGTGTAAACAGAGGGATTTTCATTGTTTATATGTCGATCATTTTGACTGACATTCAGGTTTATCATTAAATACCCTTTTACACTTTTATCAGCTTTGTTTCTGGGTGAGAATTCTACCCATTTTGTAGTGCTACTCTACCGATTCACAAGGATCGAATTCCTCGGTTCATAGCTAGGACTTATGTAGAGAAAGATGCACATCGATTTTTTTTAAGTTTGATCAAAGACTCTTTAAACTTTAAATGTATTTTAAGGGGCTCATATAATCCATAAAAGTTCAAAATTTTAATTTTAAGAAATGGCAATTTTCTGAATCATCAAATATTAAGATAGCAGAATTTTTTCTTTGAGTAATTCTTTAAATCTCTGTCAAAATTGAAAGCTAATAGATTGAATCCATTGAAATGGTGACAGAATGTAACAACATAAGAAGTTCGGTTGTCTGATGTACGACTTTTTATGGTATATGACATCAGATTGTAGGTTTATGCTAATGACCGAGACTGCGTGGTGCCATGTGTTGTACACAAAGCTCGAGATCACCCCCAATGCTCTGCAGAACTAGACTCTTATATAACTTTGTCACTTGAAATTGTAGACAAATTAGAGCCCAGATGACAATTGACTTTTGGGGATATTTGTGCACTGCTTCTGGTCATATTGTCACATGTACAATAGAGGTGGCTCATCCAGATTGTTTTATTGTGCCTGTTTGGACTCTATCAACAGCAATTTTCTTCTACATTATTATAGTGACTAGTCAGTGTTTAAAATAATACCATTCTCCTTTTAGTGGAATAATTGTCTTGTTTGGGGTGTAGATTGGGCATGAACAATCCATATGAACCAATATTAAATCACATAGACTGTAGATATGTAATACGAAACTGCTGCTCAGTGCAACTAATCCACTTCTAGCCCAAAACTTAAGACTGTTCTTCCTGGTATTTACAATTTAATCTCATCATATTTTTATGGGTAAATTGACTAAATTTTTTATATGTCACAGGTTGTGACATCACAGTTAATTTACATTATGCTGCGTTGATGAGGACGTTCAGTGTAAATCGACTTAAATATAGACTGTCACGCTGGATATTAGTGGTAGATGAAAGTGCAGTACAATTCTATATATAAACAGTCAACTAGTACACATTATAATGGTTCTGCTGTAATTAATATCATAAATAAATTGCACTGAATAGACTTTTTTTTTTTGCTTTGAATGGCCTGTGGAACTGTTTACTGTGTGTGAATGCTAGTATTGCCGGTCACTGGAAGGCTTGTATAACCAATACAGGAACTACTAAATACAGAAAGAAAACAAGGCCAAGAGGACAATGTGATTTACTCAGGGGATGAAAATTCTTTTATTCAGTAAAGTCAACAATGACAGAAGTCCATTAGAATTTTATTTGTGGGGTAGGTAGACCCTCTAAACACAGACTCATTGATTCCTTAATAAAAAGCCAAGAATTTATTAGCATCACAAGAATGCCGTGTTTTTACTTTACATATAATATACCTTAACCTACAGCCTTTTTTTTTGGTTGATATTTGTTTTTGGCAAAATGGACACAGGTTCCAAATAAAGGTAATCTATTTTTATTTCCATTCATTCGGTTTTCAAAAATATGTCATAAACAGTTTGCCGATTTACTGAATTGTTATTCTACTTTTCTGCTTACTGCTATATTTTATGCTTGTGTCAAATTTTTTTGTGATTAATTTTTTTCAAATGGTGCTTTCTTTTAAAATTGTTTCTGGCACTCTGGTTTTTCCTGGATCAGTTGAATGCCTGGATAGTTTTCAGTGCATTCCAGCAATGACCTTCACATTTTTTTTATGATTTCCAACATCAATCATGCATATAAGTTCCTGTCACCAAGTTGACGTCTTCATCCACCGTTTTGCTAATGTCTTTGATCTTCTCCTGTGATTCATGGCTTTCTAATGGTATCAACTGTTAAAAATCAAGCCCTTCACTTACCGTAATAAAATTATAATTTCTTTTTATGGAAAATATGACCATCAGTTCACAGTATGGTGGACCTAATAAAAAAAGAAGAATGTTAAGGCTAGTTGTTATACATCAGTGGAAAAAGGGGGAGGGGGAAGAATTCATCATGTGAATTCTTCATACACCAGAAGATGACATATAGTGTATTAAAGAAACAATCTAACCTGAACTTAAGTGGCAATTAATTGTTTATTCTTAATATTAACACTGTATTAATTCATTTTAGCAATTTTAGTGGAAGACTACTTACGCTAAATCAAGTACACCGCAAACAGGGGCATGCTTTATGACGGACAAAAATGGGGAGTGAACATTAGCCAAATTTAGTCAAATGTTAGAAAATCAAATTTCCCCTAAATATCATACGTGTTAAATATAATATGTTTACAGTATAAACTATCACATGCAATTGATGTTTTAACTTAACATAAAAACCTATATTTTAAATATGTGAAAGTTAAGTGACCCCAGCGCATCCCATTGTTTTTACACCCCGTTTTTACACCCCCTGATCTCAAACAAAATTGATATCAATCATTGATAGAGAGCTTTACTAAATGTGCTGAAAGTGTTAATCTGCTAATCTACAAAAAATTTGTACAACGGTTATGGGCCATGATCTAGACTTGTTAATTGTCTAATTTCTGGACAGTATCAATGAATGCTTTTTGTCCCTACAAAGTTTATTTCATTTGTAAACTTACAATAAAGTACTATGTTGCTGCTATGATTTTGAATGCAGTTCTGGTGCTTTTACTCTTTTTTCTCTTTTTTTTTTTTTCGAAATATACCCACCTGGTGCTAAATTTTTTTGTTTATTTTCATACTTGTTGTCCTTGTTTGTAAATTTTTTTTTCTTTTGAATAGAGGACCTAATTTCAACATTTTTTTTTTAACTTGTTGCACGTCGACTCGGGGCCTAGGAACCTTGATCGAGTTTGAATATTGGCGTTCAACTTTCACTAATGAACATTTAAATATGAGATAGCAGTTTGTTTAGATCACAATCACAAAAACAATGAGTTCATGTACTTGAAACAGTGAAACAGAAAGTCTAAACAAAGTGCCCAAAATGAAGTCACTGGCCATTCAGCCTGATTTGGCAGGACATTTTTGGGAGATGAAATGAGAAATTTGAAGAAAAAAATTCTGAGGTGTGGATCTACTAAGGACAGATGAGATGTAAGCATATTCCTTTCCAACTCTTAAAATTTTATAACGTTGAAATTTAAAGTGTCTTTAAAAACTTGTTTAATAGTAAAAGATTTAAAACTGTCAACCCTATTACTGTATGTTTATAGAGGTATCTCTATTTGATTTAATTTCACGTATCTTAAAACACATCTGTGTTAAGTGTGATACCTGTATTGGAGGAAAAAAAAGAAACGTTCAGACGACTTTTGATGAAGCGAACGTGGGGAATCCCCTCACTTCCTAGAGTGGGGTGGGATTAGCATGCCTGATGTTTAATGCTTTTCAAATATTTTGCATCATCATTATCCAATCTGAACATAGAGAGAAATATTATTAGTTTTATAACAGATTTGTGTTCATTGGGGCGTATATTCAATTTCAATAGCGTCTCTTTTTTCATATTCAATAACTAGCATAAATACCTGCTGGTTGTTTGGTTTTCAATTTTTCACAAATCTGATCTTTTAAGTAATATTTGGAAATTTCTAAAGCTGTACATCAATGTAGTTAGGAACTGAACTATGTTCACGTCTAATTAAGAGTCAAACAACTAGCTGAAAGACAGGACATGGATGAAATTTTCATCTCCTTTATTTCTGTACCTCATGCATTAGTTAGTAAATAATTTTGTACCAACTCTCCTAAAAACCATGTAAAAAAAAATTTGACATGTTAAATTTTCTTGCCGGGAAAATAAATACAGTGCATTAAGAATTTCTTTTAATCTAAATTAATAGGATAATAAAGGAAGTGAGTGATTTTAAAATGGAATTACAAAATTGTCCCCAATAGTCATTTTGCGGTCATTTTTCAATAATTGTAAACTACAGAAATATATGTTTGCTTGGTAAGTGCGCTGTTCCATTCTACGGCTCCAACTATCTCCACATCAAATCGATCAGCCTATCCTAGGGACACATAACCCCGTCTGACATTTTCTCTTTACATAGGTGTTCAAAAATATTCTTCTATCTTAATCCATTGGTTATCGATTTGACTGGGACTTGTGAAGAGTATGTTAGGTAAGCAAGATCATTGATGAGTAAGTTGTCTCCAGACTTCAAATTTTCGCTAGAAAAAAATAACCCCGCCATTATTTGCTTCACTGGGCCATATCTGAGTTTTTCCTTGCCCAACCCATTTTGCTTAGTTCCACCATCAACATAAAAAGCATCAGATTCTATTTAAGGACAGAATTTCATTCATAGCAAAACGTACATTCAATATTGACATTTTTTTCTATGTTTTAAATTAACGATATGTTAAAAAGCCATTTTGGAACTCCCAACTACCAGAAACCTTCGCTTAACAAAGGCTACTCCAAAAATCACTAACAAGTGAACACCAATGGGAAATTAACATAATTGTTCGCTCGTTATTCTCCTGTAAGAACACCTTAATGTGCTCCCCATTATGTGGGAACCAACTTGAAAGTTTCTAACAAAATTGTGTTTGGAAAGAATTTTTTCTTTTAATTAGGCATTCAAGGATTTTAACAAAATTGAGTTGTTAGATTGACCAGGTATTGACAGGCTGAAGTGATCCGTTTTACTTACATGTGAAAGCTATGAATCACCGCGGAGCACTTAGGTGGAAAAAAAAAATGCTGTTTTACTTCGATTAATGAAAACGGATGATCATGTTCTTGAGCTATCATAAATATGTGTGATCAAGAATTTTTTTAAGATGGATATCATGACACATCTAAACAAGGTATTCTTTTGTGGTTTATTTATGTTTGTAAACTTTTATTTTATAGTT
>CAJDSM010000530.1:2599-15972 GCA_903981925.1 Ostrea lurida
GGCTTAACTTTGAACTAAAGTGATATGAAAAAGTGAGATAAAGAAAAATGGATAAATTGTAAAAAAAAAAGCATGTGATAAATTGTTGTTATCTGTGAAGTTTAGTTCTCCCAGAGAATTGATAATATTATACGAATGATATACCAAGATTCTGAGTAGCTTTCCGTATAACTGTCGACAAACGTCACGAAGAGGACATCGGTCATAATGGCTTATAGGTCACAGCACAGTTAACGTGAAGAAAACTATTCAGATTGTATTACCTCAGATATGTCTCATGAAACTGGCTGTATATTTATTTTTATACTTCAAGTTATAACTTGAATTTCCATTGCTGTTGTTTTAGTCCATTTTTGAGATTTTTGCTCGTTGAGGCCCCTTGGTACCCACCGTCGTGAGCACGCGCAAATAGCTTTCGAACAGTTGCAAACTAGGGTCAATGTAAAAAGTGCGAGGGCCAAAATCGAAGTCTGTATAATCATCCTGGTACTGAGATTCACAAGAGAACAATATGTTTACTAGTTGGGACTAAAGATAACAGTAAGAAAAGCTAAATGTCTTGCGTAGCAATTCAATTAGTTAGTTCAATACTATGCATAATCTTAGCGATTTCATGCATTCTAAGGATAAAAATAAAATTGACATTATAGTTAGACAATATGCCTATAAGGTCTATTCCGCCTTATTTTCGTCGTATTACATGTAAATTGATCCGTAGATCTAGATCTCGAAGAGTCTATAATTTATAAAAACAAAAATGAACTCAACACAAGCTGGGCGGAATGTTTCAATTAATTTTGGCCTGCTAGCTTTGAGCAACTAGAATTTAACTTTCCTATAACATGTATGGCCATTTTAATGTTTGAATCACATATGAAGTGTCACGTCATATTGGATGATGGATGCAGGACTGAAGACATATTAGTTCATGCTGTCAGCTCATGTTTGTACAGTGTGTGATAACAATGCACTAACGTATAGGAATCATATCCCGCCACCACACTTTATAAAAGTGAAATACAAACTTGTCAATCAAGCTGTGTTGTACCAGTTGAGTTTACCCGATATAATACTATGTTATTTTCATTTGTACTTAACCTGTAAACAACTTAGGAACCTATGAGCGTGTCCCAATCTTTATCAATTCCTGAGTGAATGTATAAAAATGGCCCATAACCAACGAAAGGAGTGACGTGGTAATAGTTGGTATATTCGTAGTTCTAACAACTAGGTCAATAGACCCCACTAGGTACAAAATGTCTACATGTATACAAGTCCATAAAAGTAACAAAATGATACCACATATAGGTAAGTCATAGTAGAGCATTACCACATGCTATATCCAAGTTCATAGAATGACATTATCTCACGATGTATAAAGTTCACTCAAGTAAAACGTATTACTACATGTATAATGAGAGTTATAGAAAATGGTGCCAACATGTGTAAGTTAATGTGAAAGCACCTTAAATTTCACAAGTAAAATTGTTGTCAAGCCGGATTAACGAGAGATTACTGTTTAAGAATATCTGTTCACATTACCGATGATTTGAACTGATTTGCCTCAATTATGCAAACTATAATAATCCACCCGTAGCGGAGTATAGTTATGTTTGCAAATAGGCGAACATAACGGGTTGCAAATATCCGGTAAACTTGCAAATATTATAACAGTCAGTTTCTTATAAGATAAAATTCCCAACGACTAGATCTTATTTAGAAATGTCATGGACCTTTATTTTCGAAGTTTCTGGAATAACAAGTTCATGTCGTAGGAAGTCCTATTAGCTTCAACTGACCGTCACAAAATAAGGAATCGATCATTGTCTGTGACGTATAGAATTGTGACGTACGAAGTTCAGTCATCGTACTGAACCGTAAAATTAAGGTTTACACGGATATAAACCTGAAAAATTGTAATAGAACAATACGCAGCCATGTGAAAATTAAGATAGGAAGACCATGTGCAAAATTTAATTATTTATAATTATTACGAATGAATACCAAAACTATACAGTAACTACCCTTCCTTCATGATCATTTCCTGTGATGTCTGCTTAATATCACGTAACACTTCATCTTTGGAGAACAAGAGGCCTTACTTTGAAATAAAGTTTGAGTGCATGTTCTATGCCCCAATCTCCCCCATTTTGAGAGAAAGAAAATATGTGAATTCAAGTTTAGTTAGTCATGACCTTGTGGGGCTAGGATGGGGTTATATTACTGGTTCAAAATATTTTCTGGTAATAAAGAGGGTAAAATTGTCTGAAGAGAGCCTCAGGTGAATATTATAGCCCATGGCCTCTTGCTTCACCTATCCTTTTGAAAAAAAAAAAGCATACAAGCTAAACTAATTCTGAAGTATCAGGGGATGCCATGTTTTGATATGTGCAACAGTCTAAACTATCCTGAAGTATTGAGGGAATGCCATGTTTTGATATTTTGCATACAAGCTAAACTAATCCTGAAGTATATTGAGGGGATGCCATGTTTGATATTGTGCATACAAGCTAAACTAATCCTGAAAGTATTGAGGGATCCATGTTTTTGCATCCGCTGAGTTCCCAAGAAGTTGAAATTATAGAAACTCAATAGTGAGTGTCTGCTGTTTTTAGATGCAGACAGTGTTTTCATACATTAGAATTACTATCAAATTTAGGTCATTTCCCCTCATAAAATTTCCAAAATGGTATTGAAGTGATGAAGTGATTGAACTTTCATTTCAACATGATGTGCAGACAACAACAGGATGTTTTTGTTATTTAATCAAACAGTTTTAGGGTCATTTTCATGATATGCGTACGTGACGGGTGTCACACAACTAGAAGTATGATTATGTGGGTTGCAATAAAGCTATCAATAGATACTAATCATCAGCAGTTGTGTATGGGGTTTTATTCATCAAAGAATTCAATGGTAAAACGTTCTCCAAAATTGTTTATTTTCTCCATATCAATAAGGAGTGGGATAGCTTTTAGAACGTACTGCATGGTATAAAATGCAACAAAGCAATGAATATCCCCAATCTACTGATACCAATTAAAGCATTGAAATATTCACTATAGGTCAAAGGACAATGATAAACCTAATAAATGTAGTGAAATTAAAACCGTATCATCATGTCAATTTTCTAATTCGTAGAATTCAAATTTGACATTGAAACAAGCTACATGTAGAACTACTATGTAACCTGTATTGCCACGGCGATGAGTACAATGAGTATTTTCTGCAGAAACGTCAATTTTTTGCAGAAATTTGTAGGGAGGAAAAATCCACCAAAATTACTGTTGCAAATAATGTATGAAGGTAGGCACATATAGATATACTAGTAATTGGAAATTTAGAGTATAATTTGTGTCAGACCATCTATGGATCAAATTTGCAAAAATGTCAACAGCTAGCAATGTATTAAAGCATAAAACACACATTATATGGCAGTACGTACACATTTTGTCCACTAATTTCCTTTCAGTATAAATCACTGCATTGTGCAGGGGATTATAAAGTGAGGATGAAATTAAAGTATTCAGTGGGAGTTTATAATCTCAGGTTGATGAGATGATTAAAAAAAAAAAAAGACAGTTGTTAGGATTATAAATGGAAGTTTTGTCTCAGTATCAAAGTCTAATTCTGTGAATATGTATAAAACTTAAATTTTCTCTGTCTTAATCTTTTCAAGTTTAATACTAACATACTAACAAACTTCAGTTTGTGAGTAAAATGTTCAGAGTTTAATCTCAATAAATTCATTAAAAATAATGTTTTATCCTATAGTAAATTTCAGAAGAAAAGCATTATGAAGTACATGTATTTAAATACACAACAGGTGAACACTGCGGTTCAAGCTAGGTATCTTGAAAGTCTGAAGCTGCCTATTTATACAATATCATATGGTAAAATATGGCTATAGTAGGCCTCCAGGGCCTGAGGGAATAACAATTCATTATAACCAAACTTCATTATATTGATATTAAAGATTGTGTGCTATTTTCCTCTCATTGGGGACCAGTTGCAGTTGCTTATAGTGGTTAGAGCGTTCATTTTGCATCTGGTAAGCACCGTTTGTGCCATAGCTGCATCAAACCTATGAAGTTCAAATAGATAATGATAGCTGCAATAATGTAGACCTCTTTGATATTTTTCTACACCCCGCTAGTGAAATGGGGAGTTTACAGTGATCCTGTGTTCCATCCGTCTGTTCCTGCCTCCCATCTGCTACTCCTCTAAAACCAGTCAACAAATTTCTGTGAAACTTTCAGGGATTCTTTTGTTATATATGTACATGATGCCATTGTGCACCTCCTATTTTAGATTTTGATCTGAATGATTTTGGGGGTTTCCATAGAAAAACATGGACTTTGCCCATATATTTTTTTGGGGTCAACTCCCATCCACTACTTCTCATAAACCAGTGAAACTTTCAGGGATTCTTTGTTACATGATGCCATTGTGCACCTTCAATTTTAAATTTTGATCAAAATGATTTTATACCCACAGGGGGGGGTGTTGGGGGGTGTGTAGGGGGGGGGGGGTGTCTCTCTGTGAGCTTTGCTCACAGTATTTCTAGTTTTATTCTGAAAAAAAAAATTGCAGAGGGCTACATCAATAATTGCAGCTAAGGTAGTGATTGCTCCTTCGCCAGACACTCGGTATTTAGAAGCAAGATCACTGGTCTTTTGGTTATGGCCTTAAAAATGGTGGTCTCGTGTCACAGCTAGTTAGAATATTCTAACTGTGACTCGGTCCCCTCAGCACAGTTCGAAGAAATCCTTCCCTAAAATCACAAAGTAGCAAATCGGAGTGGATCCACTCTGAAATGAATTTCACAGCTATTAGATACAATGAGCATAAAATTAGGTCTTATTTTAATAGTAGTAACAAACCTTTTCTTATATTTGTAAATTCTTTAAATGAAGAAAATCCCAAGAAAAATATGTCAGCATGAGTCATTTGAAATTTCACGATTCAAATTTGACGCCATTTTGCTGGAAGTGGGGGAGCAATCAGCATGACAAAATATATTGAAATCTTTAATTGCAATGCAAATATCACTAAAAACAGTGGTTTAAATTCAGTTTACAGGTATGGCCCATGCAGACCGTATTTACAAATTTCGTTTTGCTAGTCGAAGCGAATATAGGGATGGAATTCTATCATTAAACCGGGTCCGGAGGACATCTGTCATTTTAAATTAATAATGATAGAATGTTCTATCTATGTCACAGCATGCATTGACACGTTAAAAAACCCAAACTGCTATGACCCTACACTAAACATAGATCTAAATGTGGTCTTTTACCTACAACTAGTGACCTCACGATATGGATGAAAAAATTTCAATGAGACTTAAAAACAGTCAACCTCTCATTTGTTAATACTTTGCAATAAGCAGAATTCATTATTAAAGGGACTGACCCACGATTTTTCTCGTAAATTTTGTTTTTCACTTTTTATGATCTAAATATCTTGTCTGATGTGAATAAAGTTCAAATTTGTGACTGTGCAGCAATCAAAATGCATGAAATTACAAAATTGGCAATTTATATTTTGTTTGTAAATATAAACACTGGTAAGAACGCTACAGTTGGGGTGGCGGTTCCTGTGCAAAAATCGGGCGATGACTCTGCAAATGATAATTTCATGAACTGACATGTGAACATTTTCATGTTTACTCTACTTGTTGGTCTTTTTCCAGCAGCGGAACCGCCACACAATGTTGCACGTAACCGTCATCCCAAATGCGGCGTTGTATCCAGTGATAAAAAGACTCGAGTCTTTGTTTACATAACAAAAATTTATGGCTAAAATATCACTCTGATCTTTGCATTCAAAAGGTCCAAAATTTGAAAGTAGATTTGAAATGATCGAGTTACGTCTTTTATGCTCGACATCAAAAATGAAAAATCTTTTGATCAAACATCGTGGGTCAGTCCCTTTAAGTGTTTTCATCACAAGCATGTTCTACTGTACATATACATCAGTTTCTATTAACCTGAAAATCGTTGGAAATGATAAAAAAAAAAATTCTCCAAAGTTAGAAATGTCATTTTATTCTGTTTATATTTATGTATATGTTGACCAGTACAGATTAAATTGAATTCTGTGTAACCATGAAAGTTAGATTTTTTATTTTGGCAGTCTAATTTCACAAATGTTCTCAATTACAGTATGTATGTTTGAAACTTACTCACAAGACATGTGTTCTTGTTAGAGTAAGAACACTTGGTTGTGAAAATGTACAGGGAGAAAGGAAATAAAAGCTTTATATCATGACATTTTATGACTTTGATAACAGATATAAAAATGAGATAGTGTGACAACATGTACATGTATGTGGTATATTGCAATACATGGACCTTACATATCACACATCAATCTTGTTGTAGGAAGAAAGCAGCCCAAACAGCCATGGAACCCAGACAACAAGGTGGGGAAGACAAGTTTTGATGATTTATTTGAAGATTATCCAGAGGAGACAAAAACCGGGACAAAGAAAATAGAGACAACAGATGCAAGACAGTCCTGGGCCACAATGGGGCTGGGGGTAAGGCAGTTCTGGGCCACAATGGGGCCGGGGGTAAATTTTATCACTGTCAGAAATTTCTGATAAGCTGCAAAACACAGTTAAACAGAGAGAACATAGAGGGACAAGTACAGTTGAACTTTGGTATCTCGAATACTAGTACTATGGTTATATCGAAGTGATTAGGAAGTCTAGCCACCTATTTTCTTAGTATTTTTACTCTTGATATCTCAAATCCATGGATATCTCAAAGTTTTTTCTTAGTCCCATCGAGTTCAAGATAACGAGGTTCGACTGTAGTTTTATTAACTTGAGGCTTGAGAAAAAATTTCGATATGTCTGTGGATTCGAGATATCGAGGGTAAAATTACTTATAAAATAGATGGTTGGGACTTCTGAATTACTTCGACAAAGCCATGGTATTCGAGATTTCAGTGTAAGAGATACCAAAGTTCAACTGTATTTTTCAAAAGTTAGAGTGATCTGCCCCAGATTGCTTTCTGTAGTGTTTGTTGTTAATGCCAAGTGGGTATACCCTTTGGTAGCTAAGTATTATTACAAACTAGAGATTAGTACATGTAATGACAGCAAATCTTCGGTTGTTAGAGTGGATTCCAATCCTAATCGAATTTTTCTTCTAATTTGCTAATCAGAATTTTTCAAAGATTTTTCTTTCAAGAAAACCATCATGAGTACACTACGTATCATTTCATTAATGCACTTGAGTGGCATGTCAGATACTGTGCCATCATCATTGTGTCGCCTGCCTGCGTTAGCGGAGGCGACATATAGGGATCACTTTAGTCGTCTTGTGTCGTCTGGCGGCGTCGGCGTCACAAAATTTTCTGTCACATTTTTCTCAGAAACCACAAAAGCCAGCTTCCTGATATTTGGCACAGAGCATCAGTATGGACAACTGTATCGTGTAACGCAGTTTCCAATCTGCCGCATGTCAACTTCCTGTTGACGCAACTTAGAATATTTTTAACATAGACAAATTTCTGTCACATTTTTCTCAGGAACCACATAAGCCAGCTTCCTGATATTTGGCACAGAGCATCAGTATGGACAACTGTATCGTGTAACGCAGTTTCCAATCTGCCGCATGTCAACTTCCTGTTTGACGCAACTTAGAATATTTTAACATAGACAAATTTCTGTCACATTTTTCTCAGGAACCACACAGGCCAGCTTCCTATTTGGCACAGAGCATCAGTATGGACAACTGTATCGTGTAATGTAGTTTTCCAATCTGCCGCTGATCAACTTCCTGTTTGACGCAACTTAGAATATTTTTAACATGGACAAATTTCTGTCACATTTTCTCAGGAACCACATAAGCCAGCTTCCTGATATTTGGCACAGAGCATCAGTATGGACAACTGTATCGTGTAACGCATTTCCAATCTGCCGCATGTCAACTTCCTGTTTGACGCAACTTAGAATATTTTAACATAGACAAATTTCTTCACATTTTTCTCAGGAACCACACAGGCCAGCTTCCTATTTGGCACAGAGCATCAGTATGGACAACTGTATCGTGTAATGTAGTTTCCAATCTGCCGCTGATCAACTTCCTGTTTGACGCAACTTAGAATATTTTTAACATGGACAAATTTCTGTCACATTTTTCTCAGGAACCACATAAGCCAGCTTCCTGATATTTGACACAGAGCATCAGTATGGACAACTGTATCGTGTAACGCAGTTTCCAATCTGCCGCATGTCAACTTCCTGTTTGACGCAACTTAGAATATTTTCACATGGTTAAATTTCTGTCACATTTTTCTCAGGAACCACACAGGCCAGCTTCCTGATATTTGGCAGAGAGCATCAGTATGGAGAACTGTATCGTGTAACGTAGTTTCCAATCTGCCACATGTCCACTTTCTGTTTGACGCAACGTTAATTTTTTTGACATGAACAAATTTGTCATTGATGATTTAACTGATGAAGTAATTTTTCAAATGAAATTAGAAGTAGGCAGGCGACACATGTCTTCCCTGGAAGACTTACCACTAAGTTGTTCATGGGGGACTAATGTTCGTGGATTTCGTTGGTCACTCTTACCCATGAATTGACATCCCCACGAACATGTTTTATTTTCCTTTTAATCTTTATAAATATAGTGCCGTTTACATTATTTATCAATTAATACCCATGAAATTAAGTCCCCACGAACCAGCAAAATTTTAGTTACCTACAAACATTGGCCCCCACGAATTAAAAAGATTCCACAGTATTAAGTTTATTACCAAATGAAAACATTTTTGGTTAATGTGTTGGGCATCCATAATGAATGATCAGTTGGGGATTAGGGAGAGACATATGAAGAATCCAATACAATGACTCGGATATATGATATCATGTATCAGGTATTTTCTTACTTCTTGGAGGGATCTGAGTTCTACTATGGCTGCCAAGGCTTTTGATAAGTTGAGATGAAATAGACTTCACTAGAGCAACAGCATTCCAACTGACCGTTCCTGGTTAGCTTTAGTGGTTCACCAGAAATATTGTTAGTTTTGGGAGTGATGCAAGTTCTATTATGACCACCATACTGTAAAATTATTTGAGTACGAAATCAATTCAGATCTATGGAACAGTATGCTAAGTCCATATACCTTGTACATGCCTGGTGCCATTGTTGCTCTTATAGCTCTGATTCATCGGAAGATCTCTCAATTGGAGAGTAATTTGAATTGCATACCAAGAATTGTAGTGCCTTTTTAGCTCACCCGAGCCAAAGGTTCAAATGAGTTTGACGGATTCGATTGAAAGAATTTGTCTCTCATCTGTTGTCACCATTGTTCTCGTTAACTTTTCACATATTTACATCCACTCCATATCCACCTTCAAGTTGTCAATTTCAATCAAACTTGGTGAAGTCACCCTTGGGTGAAGAGGTTTGTTCAACTGAAGTGACATACAACCTCAAAGAGGAAATAATCATAAAAAGGTGAAATCAGGATGGGATCATTTAAAAACTTTTTCTCAAAAACCACTGGGCCAGTAAAGTTGAAATTCACATGAAAGCTTCCTGACATAGTGCAGATTCAAGATTCAGGTTTGTTAAAATCATGAGGTGGTGAGTTTCAACCAACTGAGCTACTTATATTTTGTAAGATATGGTACACAATAGGTGTGCATGTTATTCAGATGTAATTGTGATTCAAAATTACTTGCATTGGATTATTGCAAAAATAACCCGTTATATAGTAATTGCATAAAATTAGTCTTATGATTTATTATTGATAGCTAACTGATTTTCCCCAGGATGAGGAAGCCTATAAAAGTGGTGTATATAGAGGACCAACAACCCACTCCAACAGGGATGATCCTTTGGAAGGGGAGTTAATGAATAGCAAAACAGATACCAGGGATCAAACAGAAACAGATATTGTCAGGTGAGGTGAACAAATAAACTCCCTCTAACAGAGAGGGTCCTTTGGAAGGGGAGCTAATGAATAGCAAAACACAAAACAGACACCAGGGATCAAATAGAAACAGATATTGTCAGGTGAGGTGAACAGATATAGACCTTTACAGACTCTATAATTCTGAGAAAATCTGTATACTGTGGAATCATTTTAATTCGTGGGAGCGTGGGTAACCAAATTTTTGCTGGTTCGTGGGGACGTAATTTCGTGGGTGATTGATAAATAATGCGAACGGCATAATATTGATACAGATTAAAAGGAAAATAAAACTTGTTTGTGGGGACGTAAATTCGTGGGTAAGGGTGACCCACGAAATCCACGAACATTGGTCCCCCACGAACAATGATGATTCCACAATACCTGGCCAACAAGTTAGCTTACATTTAACCACAATAGGTGAACTAGCGAAAAAAAAAAACCCCAGTATGTGAGTGCTGTGAACGTATTATATTTTACTGTGGATTTATTTTAGCGATTTTGGCGAAAGACTTCTTTCGCTAAATCAAGTACACTGCCAGCAGGGACATGCATTATGACGAACAAAGGGGATTAAATATCTGCTAAATTAAGTCTGCATCAAATGTTAGAAAATCAGAATTTTGCTAAATATCATACACATTAAATATAATACCTTTACAGTATATCAAACAGATTGTGTCAGGGCCTCAAGGTCAACACAGTTGAATACCTACCTTTTTATGCCCTAGGAATCTTCGATTCGGGGGCATATAGTTTTTGGTTGTCCGTTTGTCCACAAAAAACTTTAACAATTGGCCATAACTTTTGAATGGCAAGTGATGGACTTTCATATTACACATGTGTGTTCCTTATGACAAGCCCTTTCTACTGGTACCAAAATGTTTGACTCCTGACCTTGACCTTGGAAGTTTGACCTACTTTTCAAAAACTTTAACATTGGCCATAACTTTTGAATTGCAAGTGATGGGACTTCATATTACACATGTGTGTTCCCTATGACAAGCCTTTCTACTGGTACCAAACGTTTTTGATCTCCTGGCCTTGACCTTGAAGTTTGACCTACTTTTCAAAAACTTTAACATTGGCCATAACTTTTGAATGGCAAATGGTGGGACTTTCATATTAAATATGTGTGTTCCTTAGGACAAGCCCTTTCTACTGGTACCAACATTTTTGACTTCCCGACCTTGACCTTGAAGTTTGACCCACTTTTCAAAAACTTTAACATTGGCCATAACTTTTGAATGGCAAGTGATGGGACTTTCATATTTCACATGTGTGTTCCTGATAACAAGCCCTTTCGACTGGTACCAACATTTTTGACCTCTTGACCTTGAAGTTTGACCTACTTTTCAAAAACTTAAACATTGGCCATAACTTTTGAATGGTAAGTGATAGATTTTTCATATTTCACATGCATAATCCTTTTGGCAAGCCCCTTTCACTGGCATGTGGAATCCGGGGGCATCAGTGTTTCCAAACAAACCATCTGTTCAATATTTCTTTATGAGTATTTTGCAGTTGTGAACAATGCACACGTCATGCAAATCAAATGCACGCCATAAAAATACTGTTATTCTGGGACTCTCCTTGTGACCGTCTATCTGTTAATTCTAATCTTGTTGGCAGTTCTGGTCATGTAAAAGGAAGAAGACTGGATGCCAAGAAACACAGAAAAGAGCTGGAGAAATTGATACAGAAGTCGGAACAGAAATCGGGCGACTCAGGGTATGACGAGGGTTTGGAGGAGGAAGATGAAGCCATTGAACTACTTGGTAAGAAAGATGATCTTGGAAGTGTTTTATGTTCTTAAAGGAGGTCAAATGGACTGTTGGATGTCCACGAATTTACGTATCCACGAAACAGTGAATTTTTTCTGATCCACGAAAATTGATGCCCAAGAATATTGATGAAACCACAGTATTCACTTTCCTACCGGTACATGTACATCAACACTACGGTCAATATCATATATAACAATGACAGTGGTCACATTGATTTGAATATTTTCATCTTTTTCCTCAGTGCACGAAAATATAGTTTATAATGTCTTTGTTCCTGCTTGTGCTCTCCCCTCTATGTCATGCAGTACATTAAGGGCAGGAGGTAGTAATTTGGAGCACTTTCAATATGAAAAAGAGGGAAGACATTTGTTTTTATAAAAAACAATTTATGTTTTGTCTGATTGATATTGACATATCTTTGTATACTTTAGATTTTGTTTTCTTAATCCCATGGCCCCTAGAGCAAGAGCAAGTCCACAATAAGGTTAAAAGATTTACCCCCTTGAATGTCCTCAGTTTATAAGTCTTTACCTCTGTTTAAGGGTGGTAACTCAGGTGAGCATTGTGGTCCATAGGCCTCTCGTAGAAAGTCATTTTGCTTCACAATGTAATTGTATCATTGCAGAGGATGCCAATGACTTGCTGAATGAAGGTGTAACGAAAATTCCTAAATCTGGATATAAGCTTAGTCGAGTAAGTCATTCTGTAATATATTTTTAATTTATCACATGTTTTCTCCTTTATCCCGTGGATATCACTTCCACATAAATTCTAATTATTACACTGACATCACAAACGTACTTAAAATTTATGCCATTTGTATACAAGCATAACCGACTCTGCCTACTGACTGGAAACAAAACAGTGGTAAAATAGTGTAATTTTTTTTAAATAGAGAATGAATTGTTAATATTGTGAAAAATATTTTCTACTTGTTTAACTTCATTCAGTAATTGAAAAGAATTCTTCTCAAACATGATTTGTATGTGTATTACTGTAGCACTCATGCATACAAGTGACATGGCTGCAGAATGTAATTTAAAAGTAGAAGGAAAAAGAAGAGGAAGGAGGGGGTGGGGTAACATGTAATAAAAAGAATCTCCCATGGGTTGTGGTTTGATATAATTTATATCCAACTCGTGAAGGCTTGGGGATAGAAAACTCCCAACTCATTGGATATAAATCGTATCAAACCACAACCCATGGGAGATCCTATTTATATGAAATTTTGCACATGAACTTATCATTCATTTATCCTGGCCACTTACACTTAAGACTTTGCACAAATTGTTGTCAAAATTCCTGAAGTGTGAGTTCTCTGTAAAAACTTATCAGAAAAAAAAATTATTGCCGAAAATTTTAAATTGTATTTTATTACTTGACGTGCAACATGAAAATTAATTCAGTAGAAAATAATGAAGGTATGAACTGTGATATATAGTTTTAAAAAAAATACCATTTCAATATATGCCCATCTAAGACAATATGTATTACTGAATGACATTTGTGGCCATCTTTCTGTGGGTAGCTTTTTCATGCCAGGCTCAAAATTAAATACATGTACTATCGAGACCTATAATCATCGAGCTTTGTCAGCTGATGCATCTTGGGTAGAAGGTACAGTCCCTGAAACGTTCTACTTCACCA
>CAJDSM010000531.1:0-11278 GCA_903981925.1 Ostrea lurida
TATATATGTAGATTTCAATTGGACGAGTACCGTACGTCCTTTCTTTATTGTCGTCTGTAAACCGGTATTAAGGAGGAATAACACAAAATAAGAAATGTCTGATCTCCTTTTGAAAAGAAGGAAATATAGATACACTGTATCAGGAATACATGCATATTCCTTAAGTTTTAAATAAAATTGCTTAGTTGTCGGTCAGTCAATTAACCTGCTGATCTGTATAAATTATGGGTTTGAGTGCAGCAGGGGTTTCTTTCCTTTTTCTTGCAACATATCTTTAATGGCCCCAATCTATTTACGAATTCAACGCACCGATTCGACAATGTTGCAAAGTAGCAACGATGTGACAGGAAATCAAAGTATTGGAAGTGCTGCATGAAATTTTGACAATAACAACGGGTAATCCCGTTTACATTGAAGGGCTCACGGCGGGTGTGACCAGTCAGCAGAGGATGCTTACTTCTCCATGGCACCTGATCCTGTCTTCGCTTTTGTCGGAGGTCCGTGTTGCCCTACACTCGACTTTGTATATATGTTTTTAGGACTATGATTACGATTAACACATTGTTTACTAATTCGCCAATTTATATACAGTACGTCTAGTAAATACATATGTACATAGCGAATAAAAATAATACATGCGAAAAGCCATACATCATATATCAGCCCGAATGGCCTCATAATGAAACAGCGTATCAGAACCGAGTACTGCAGCAATGAATATTTATCCCACTCCCGCATGTAAATACCTTACCTCTCCAAAGGGAAATATCGAAACCGGCGTATTGTCAATTTGTAAATATTTATATAAATGTAAATTTTGAATTTATACTGTCACCCGATGGATTCAAATATTGTAATATGACAATGAACACGATTTGAAATAATCGCTTCCTGTAGTGAACAATTTAACTGTTTTGTTTTAGTTACATTGTACACATTCAGCACTAGACGGTATATATTTGGCTGGAAGCACCTGTAAATCGATTGAAAATGATAGCAAATGGGATGTTAGTAAATTCTTTGTCGCTTAAATTCGGGGGGAGGGGGGGGGGAACTGCAAGAGAGTATTACCAAAACAAATTAAAAGGTTTTACATATACTGTAGTCATTACAAAAAAGTTTTCAAGCATGTGGAAGTATATTACATTTGTTTGCTTTCATTTCTTTCACGTCCCTTCCAAAATTATTCAGTCATATTGAGATGTCACCAGTTGTAGGCTGAAATTTAACGTTTGGGGAAAGACTGACCAACCATTGCCTACGATTGAAGCGGCCATCGATGAATCATTACATACAAGGAATTTACATTTTTTTTTTATCAGGCACTAAATTTCAAACGCAATTTCTTTCAATGATGTCCTTATTTCTTTTGTGTGCTTGTTTTCCATATCCTCGTCATTTAAGAAAGTTTGAGCACAACTGCGCAGGATGCTATAACTAATTATGTATTGATTCAATACTAATTCCATTGATGTAAAAATATTACCCATCTTAACTTTGAACTGAACCTTATTCAGTTGATACATTTTGTGTCAATTCAAATTTTTAAAGGATTTGGTAGGGACTATATTTTGTGGCGGAGGGATTGATTAATTAAAACAGTTCAAAATCTGTAAGATTTTACACCTTCTACTTCATCCAATAAACCTCTATTTATATATATACCCCTAAAGAACACTGATTCTTAAAAAAAAGTCTAAATTAATCTACTTGAAAATCTGTGTGAAAATTCAATATTTTGGCCAATAATTTAAAAAATCAATCCTACCCCCCCCCCCTTTTTCAAACTTCCATCTTAAATTTTTAAGACTTTGAAAATTACGCGAAATTTTAAACATTGACATTAGCCCCATTATATGAATTTTTAAACTTTGAAATTTGATATCATGAGTTTTTTCGTACATCAAGTATGTAGGCCTATCTATATATTCTATGTATACTATTGTAATGATTGATTTGTGTTGTTTAATTTTATTTGTTTACAGCAACAGAAAAATCCAGTTTAAATGAATAAATCTTTGAACAGTAAAGACTGTACAACATAGCTCAATAACCCCAGGTTTTTTTCTTTTTGATTTCCCAATTCTCCTTCCATGTAGAAATCAAAAACTTCCTAAAAAAATGACATTAGTCCAGATGTCAGGTGCGAACCTCTTTAAAGGAGATTTTTATAATGTTGGGAATTGAAATTAATTTCAAAGTATATTCGCCACCTTCCCCCGAGCTCTTTCAGTACTTTGATTTTAGTAGAGGATACGATGAATGCGAATCAATTGATGATCGAATTAGCTACAAAATTAAAGGCGCCAAAAATGAAAGTTGTAACGATTTAGAAAGTCTATCGGATGAGAATGAAAGTCGAAAAGAAGGAAAATGGCAGATAATATTTTTGAAATTGACGATGAACAAAGAGAGATTGCACAGGTATTTTTAAACTTTAGCGGTAAAGGGTGATGTTTCTTGGGAATATCCCAATGTATTTAGCATTGATGGCATGGCGTCAGGGTCTTTCAGGTCTCTCTCTCTCCTCTCTCTCTCTCTCTCTCTCTCTCTTGCGTTCTCTCTCTCGTAAGCAAATATGGGAGTAGCAAGGCTCTGTGCACAGGGGGCAAGACACCAATTGGAAAAATACATGAGTCAACATAGTCGAGTGTATTTTTCTGTATCTGTCTGTATGTTTACACTGTAGGTCCCAATTTTGGTTCTATTGCAGCAGGTGAGAGAGCGCAGATCTTAGTCGTACGATTCAATGGAGGACTTAAAACCCTCGATAGAGTCACTTAGCACAATTGGGTCGCTGAGATGGTTCCATTTGACGTCGCGGTAGTCCTTGTGAAGAATGAATTTTTGTGCTGGTCCGACAGTCTTATTTCAATTTTTGGTCGAACACTAAATCCTCTATTGTTTCCTTGGATGGATGTGACTTGATTTTTCAACACAAGCCCCTCAGGCCCTGTGATATATGAATAAAACTAGTATACATATATATATGTAACAGGAAGGGAGAAAATGCAATGGACCAGACTGGGATTCGAACCTTGACCCCCTGGATTCTCTAGTCAGGTGCTCTATGTACTGAACTATCTGGCCACCGGCAATCGAACTTGGCTGACTGCTACATTCCTCCCTCCTTAAAGTGTCTTCATCCTTGAAGACACACAACCCAGGCTCTTTGCCCCTGGCAGGACTTTCACCTGCAATTCCAGGGGTGGTCAAAAGCTTTTGTTACTAGAGACTACTATGCACATGTATGACATCAGATTTGATGACACAGAAAGTGCCTAGATTTGATCCAAACTAGATTCATTCTGCTCCAGGACAGCACACCTGACAATAAGAGTCAGATTGTGATGGAAACACTGGTCTGGGTACAGAAATCCTCACTAAAAAAAACTAGAATTTTAAAAATCTCTTAAAATTTTGCAGAAGTTAAAGGCAGCTTTGTATTACACCACACAGAAGATCAGTGATGAGTTGGCAGAAGAGAGGGAAGTCACACTAAGTCCTCAAGTAGTGGCCAGTGTAGCTGAAGCAACGTGGAACCAGTGTCAGCAATTTGCAGAGGATCTGGAAATGTTTGCCAAGTAGTTATGGTTTATTTTTCTCATCAGTATTACTGAATAAGTCTTAAAGGTCATTTGGAGATCGATTTTAGTAGATGTCGTGGTTTTTACCCTGTGAATATATAATATTAGCTTTGTGACACAGACTCTTCATAAAAATATTGATAATATTATCTTAACATTTAAAAAAAAAATTGAAGCTCGAAGTTACTAGCTAAGAAAATTGCTTCATGATTATCATTCTTGATTTCCAAATTTTGTGAAATTATAAGAGCCTACTTTTTAAAAAAAAAATCAAAATGAAATGTAGGCCATGTCCTCAGTGACATTTTTTTTTTGCAAATGGATGTCAAGAGTTTGTGGATGAGAATTATGAATGACAAGATGTGTTTGTGAAACACTGATGCCCCCGGATTCCACATGCTAGTGGAAGGGGCTTGTCATAAGGATTATGCATGTGAAATATGAAAAGTCTGTGTCTTACCATTCAAAATTTATGGGCAATGTTAAGGTTTTTGAAAAGTAGGTCAAACCAAGGTCAGGAGGTCAAAATTTTTGGTACATGTACCAGTAGAAAGGGCTTGTCATAAGGAACTGAAAGTGCCATCACTTGCCATTCAAAAGTTATGGCCAATGTTAAAGTTTTTGCAGACAAACGGACAGACCAAAAACTATATGCCCCCAGATCAAAGATTCCGGGGGCATAAAAAATCAAAATGAAATGTAGGCCATGTTCTCAGTGATGTATTTTTTTTTGCAAATGGATGTCAGAGTTTGTGGATCATGAGGATGTTGCCATCAATGAAGGGAGATAAGTCACCCATTTTGCATAATTCTATACAAAGGCAACTTTTGAAGGACTGTAGTGTCAGTTACCTTGCAAATTATTTTAATGACATGTTATTTTTAGATCTTCAATAATTAAATAGGAGTGTAGTTTTAGGCATCACAGAATTTATTTCAAAACCCAGGGTTCGACATTCACACTCGTCACCTCGCCATTTCCACCCGGATCTAAATTTTGACGACCTGTTTGTTAACATAACTCACCCAAATGACGAACTGGTGATGAGTATGGATTGTCGGAATAATTTCTATATATTTGAAATAAGAATACAAATAATAATAATGGGAAAAGAATTAAAATACATTTCCTATGTGAAACTGAAAAAGAAATGCAATACATTTCGAAATAATACATTGGAAGTTTTTTTGTTTGGGCAACCTGAAATCCGTTCGGGCAACCTGAGATCAGTACTTCGGTTGCCCGAATGGCGAGTCCGAATTCTGACGAGTGTCGAACCAAACCTGTCTCCTTTGATCTCCTCCAGCCCTGAATATATGAAAGAGAGAGAGAGAGAGAGAGAGATCTAAATGGTCATTTTTTAATGAATGTTTGTTTTCTCTTAATTTCATTTTTCTTTCTTTGAGACTTATTTATTTTAAATATGCATAATGTTATTAATGCAACATATTCATGCAAATTAAATTAAATGCTAGTTTCTGATCTATATCTAATGTGTTGACATTGGCTAATTCTAAGTTTCTGATCCTATATCTAATGTTTTTAGCCATGCTAAAAGAGAAGGCACAATAACAGCAGACGATGTCATACTCCTCACAAGAAGATCCGAGAAATTGGTACGTATGTTTTAATGGTATAGTTAAAACTAGAGCTGGGAAATTAAACAGAGAAATTGATATGTATGTTTTAGTGGTATGTAAAAGTATGGGCTAAAAGCCAGAGGCTGGCGCTCCGAAATTAAAACAGAGAAATTGATATGTACTGTTGTTACCGTGGGGTAGTTTAAACGCAAGAGGCTGGGAAATTAAGACAGAAATTGATATTGTAATGATTTAGTTGGGTATGTTTGTAAAACAGAGCTTGGAAATTAACACATTGTGTGTTCTTGATTGATTAGTGATGAAAAGACCACATTTCTGTGGTAAATGTAGATTTTATACAGTCGAACTTCATTATTAGTTGACACCCATGGGAAGAAATAAGTCAGATATCCATGAATTTCGAGATATCGAGAGTGAAAATAATAAGAAATATGGGGCTGGACCCTCCTAATCAGTTCGGTAAACTTAGTCTGATAATTCTGAGATTACCGAAGTTCAACTGTATATGTCTGATCAATGCTTCACACTTGGATCTAATATCTTTTGCCAATTAAAAAAATTAGCAAGTCACCTAAAGATCTATGGCTCCAGTGATGATCAGTGTTGTGTGTCTTAATTAGATTATTTACCCAACATCACAGTAACGAGCAGTCACGTAGGAACCAGTGAGTGCTGTACTGTAAACTGTAATGTATGCATTCAGAAGTGTTTGAACACCATTATATGATATAAGAGGTACCATTTAACAACATGGGTTTCATACATAGTACAGTAAAAGGGCAAGAAAAGAAATCACCTATTGATGAAAGGATTACAGTCTTTTATTTTGTTTTAATCACTTGCTCAATGGGACATCAGGGAGGATAAAATTCCTATTGATTTAAGGCCCATAGAAGAAATCAAGGTTCTATGTCGATAGACTATAGTGTTGTTGACATTGATTTGTATCAGTAGGCGCCTCACAGGCCGGTAATTGAACTGCGGCAAATGTGATTTGAATCCGATAGAAAATACTTACTGTTCACTTTTAATAGACTGCCACATTCATTGCAGTGGAAGGAAGAAGATGCTATAACTATGTCAATGACAATTTTGATGTAAATTGTGTTTCAATTTTGGTTGTCATTTTCTACTGTCTTTTGTTGGAACAGCGGGATGTCTGGCATGGGGGTCGCTTTGTTTTTCATGAATTGAACATGGGAATCTTTTGTTTCTTTTGTGTAATGCTTTTTGTCTCTAAGATCCTGATTATGAATATCTTTATAATAATTCACATTAATCCTTAATGTGTCATGAAAACATTGAAGCATACGTAGAGGAAAAAGCAGAAAAGCGAAACGAGACAAGAAAACCGAAAACAAGTAAGTCGTTCCATCCTCCACTGTGGCAGCTGGCCTCGGATGTTGGATGGAGATTCACTAATATGGATGAGCTGATACTTGGACTAATATTTCATTACATCAAAGAAATGGTGCAGGAATTTTGTTTGAAAGGGCAAGATGAGACAACTTTTAATCAAATCCATGATTAGTGAATTTGAGATTTGTCCGACTTGAAGGAGTACTGCTTAACTGTGCTTACCTTCAAATTTTTATATTCTCAGTTGCTGAGGAAGAATGAAGAAAATCGATAAAAACTATGATTTTACGGGATGTAGATTTTGACTGGGATGTTTTAGTAGGCATAGTTCTGCTACTTTTGTAAAATCAAACTGACTTGAACAATTTAATACAACTGTCATGCGCTTTGAAAAAAGAGGAGGGAGAGCTTGATGGATTGGTAATTAATGATTGGTGTGGGAGGATTTTTCCCCCTTCGTAAATCAAACAGTTGTATAATTATCTTTATTTGCTCAAAAGTTTAACATATTCATATTAAAAGAATGATCATGCACTATTTGGTGAGCCACTAAATCTAATGGCGACCCACCATATATCTCATCTCTCTTCTTTCCTCTCTGCTCTCTCACATATACATTATAAGGGACAATCCTGAACATCTTCTGGTGTACGATAACATCTGTCTCTTGTTGATTTACACAAGTGATATGAGTATGTCCATGATTTGCGGCATGGGGAATTTTGTGTTGTAAGTAACTTATACCAGTGTACAAGGCACTGATAGACACTCAGGGGCTGCCTCTCTTTATTTTTATTATAAAATTTCTGTTCTTTTTGGCAAAGGGCCTAAGCTATATTCACTGCAAGATGGATGGATTGGTGATTGGACCGCGCTCCCCACTCTTTTGTGGCTAATGATGAATCTAAGAAAGTGTAGCAGACGTAATAATGGACTTTCTACTGCCGTTAAGAGCTTGCTTACTGGTAATGGTGGTAAGTTTCTCGATCAATGCAGCGATATAAGACAGTAGTGAGCACGCTGGATAGGTGTTTTCTGTTTTTCAACAATTCTACTGGCAGAGTTTCAGATATATGTTGTCATTACTTTTGATTACAAAGGTGCTAGTCAATCGTATTCTAATCTACAGCTTTTGAAATTCCATGACTGTCCATGTTTTTGAAAAATTGACATGGTTCAGCACATGTACAGCGCATACATTATGTGGTGCCACGCAGTTAAATAAGCGGCATCTGCGCACTTAGGTAGATCGTCCTCATGGGATATGGGCAGGGTTGTCTCAATAAGAAGATTTTAAAATCAAACTTTCAGATTCAGTTTAGGAAAATAGTGATGGAGGATAATTAGATATGCATATATTAGCAGAGTTTGTCTCTATTTTTGATTCTGTTTAACTAAATGCAAGTGCTATTTTGTCTATGGTGATATCTCTTTTGATTGTGTCATGTCTGCATCTAATAAAAGGTGGCATATTAAATTTTCTTTGTTGATTTATTAAATTATTTAAGTATTTAAATTCAAACTTCATCTACTTTTAATCATTTGATTCAATAATCTCATGAAGGAGCAGTTTAAGTAAAAGTGGCAACCAGTTTGTACTGATTAATGCGTACCCTGTTAAAAATGGGCGTGTTCTGCCTCTACTTGTCAGATAATTATGTTTAGCTTGTCTACTTTATGTTGTCTTGCCAAATCTTTTAATGCTTCATCTTTTTTGGTCAGACTTGGCAGCTAGTATTCACACAATTTGGATTCCATTGTGCCATTCAGTTGACAGCATATTTTTTGACAAAGTCTATATACGATCTGAAAACTTCAACTAAATCATTCTGACAAAGTTGTCATCAGCTTTCCAGTACAATCGTGCATAACTCATCTGATCATGTTACATAATATCTGACAAGTCTACCATAATTCATACTGACAAAGCGTTGTCACTCACTTTCTGGGCAGCAATCGTCATAATCATCGACAAGTCTAGGCATAATCATCTGACAAGTTGAATTATTCATGTTGTTGATGGTCAACATAACATTTGATGTGTTTTATAAACAGAAACGTTTAAAGAGCACCTCTTGTTCTCTATGTTGATTGTAAAGACCGTTGAAATATTGGGCCAATTTCGAAGCAATTTAAACGACTTTTCAACTCAGCAAATGTCTTCACTTTTTGCATCGAACTACTTATTTTTCTCATCTTGGTTGTATCTTGAATCCAACATGACGACTTAGTAGCTAATCGCTCAAAATCAAGTCGATATTAAGTAATGTCCCCCCTTTTTTTACACGAAAATTTAAAAGATGACATTTGCTTGTAAGTCGTGAAAGATGTCGATTAGATGTCAATTTCATGCTCACAGTAAACAATTTTGACGATATGTTCTCATTAAATCAAACCGAATTTACCATGAAATCGGTTTTCCATTACAGGTACGTCATTCTGGTTCTGGTAACAAATCTGCGGCATTGAATATGAATGTGATATAACCTCGAACCGATGTGTTCTCAATGCAAGAAATCCTTAGGCAGATAATGTCTTTTAGGAAAATGTTATAATCCAGTAACCACAATTAAGAGATATAGTCGATGCTTCCTCTTAATTGCTGTAATATGGTCTTTTTGAAGCAAAGTGTCAAAAATGGGACGGATTCTTGGCATGTTAGGAATAGGGCACACTGATGAATTAAAACAGTAGTGGACGGATGGGGATTCCTCTCCAAAGGTGGAATCCAGCGCTGTTTCACCCCCCCCCCCCTCCGTTTTAAATTTTTGTGGAAATTTTGTTTGTAAAACAGCATTTGCTAGTAAACCCACGCTCTTTGTTTGAAGGAATTTGCAGCTTCCAGGCGGCTTTGCCCTGTTACCCACTGGGAAACTTCCCAACTGAGACCCCCTGCCTTCTTACATGCCCCCCCCCCCATTATTGAAAGTTTCCATGGATCTGCCACTGTGCTCTCCTCTCTCTCTCCCTTTTTATCCCACTCTCCCTCCCTCTCCCATACTAAATCTCCATTCCACTGCTGTGCCTCTACTCAACTCCTTATCTTACCCTTTTCTCTCTCAGCTCTCTCAATTCTCTTCAGTATTCTCTCTCTTCCTCACTCTTTTTTCCACTCTCTTTTCCACTCTCACTCTTTCTCTCACTCTCTTTCTCCACTCTCATTCTCCTACTCACACACTCTCTCTCTCACTTAGTTATCTCTCTCCCAGTCTCACTTTCTTATCCAGTCTCTCTTCCCATCTCTCTCCTCTCTCTTCTCTCTCTCTCTCTCTCTCTCTCTCTCTCTCTCTCGTCTCTCGTCTCTCCTCTCTCTTCTTCTCTCTCTGCTCTCTCTTCTCTCTCTCTCTCTTCTCATCTCTCTCCTCTCTCTCTCCCCTTGCACTCTCAATCTCTCTATCTCTCTACTTTTCCCTGCATGTTTCTCTCTCTCCCACTTTACTCTCTCTCTCTCCTCTTAACCTGTTTTCTTCTCCAAATCTCTCTCACACTTTCCTGTTCCCGTTTCTTCTGCAATCTCCTCTCCCACTCTCCCTCCCTCTCCACTGTCTTTTCTCACTATTCTCTCAATTTCCTTTTTTAACCTCTTCTCTCCCATCCTCTCTTCTTCTCTTCTCTCCTTGCACGTCCGTATTGGACAAGTCGTAAAGTCTTGAGTCAATGCGTTGCGCAGCAGTGCGTTGGTGAATAATCCGTGTGCGTTAGGTACTTCGGAGTGATGAGTGCTGGTGAAGTTCGACAATTGCCCTTAGCCTATTTACTGGCACATCGAACTGGGGAGTGTTTGGAGGTAGAGTTAAGTGGCGTAAAACATGATCATCTGAGAAATAGACGGAAAAATGGGATAGGTCACTCCGCGAGAGGACGGATACTCAGGAGTGAGCGGCGGATCTTAAGTGTTTAGGGTCACGGCAAATTTGGTGCTTACGAGATGGGTACCGCAGAGGACTATACTGGGCAGGGCAGGAGTATAAATGCGACTAAGGTTTCCGCTAAATATGTTTACGCAGAGATATGCCGGGACTCTAAACAAAGTGTGGTTGTGACATGTGGATTGACACACGATCTGCCGTATATCTGCGTGGGTGGAAATTAGTGTAAAATTTTATTAAGAGGGCAAGGCCGGTTGTGATCGCGCGCAGACCTGGAGGAGAGAGAATATTCAGAGGAGTACGTCAGCCGTCGAATCGCTTGTACAAGCCGAAGCAATCCGTAGAGGGCTCAGTGCTAGGCGCGGAATAGGTCGCTTGCGTATAGGTAGGGTGGAGTGACTGGTTTGGGCGAAAAAGGGGATCACGTAAGAAACAACTAGGAGTTACGTAATGACGAACAATAGTATAAATGCGCGCATCATCACCGAATTTTAATAGGCACGCTTAAAGGCCACGTTATAGTAGGGGCGGTCTACTTAGTCAAGGCGGTCGCCACTGTAGCAGTGCTTGGTGAGCGTGTGACGGACTGTAAAGAAAAGGCGCGAAGGCGGTGAAGAAAAATGCTATTATAAATCAGAACGATAGCGAGTACGACTGTTGATTAACTCTTAGTGAAACCTATGGAGGGAAAGAGCGACGGAGATAGTTGCCAGATCAAACGGGGCTTGGGCGGATATTGTACGTAGATAGACCACAACGGTCTTAAGGGGGGTTAAGGGAGATAGGGTGCACACGCGATGATACGGCAGACTATCCAAGATTGCTATCTAGACTTGCTCTGGTCCATCAGATCAATGGGAT
>CAJDSM010000531.1:17022-39271 GCA_903981925.1 Ostrea lurida
TGTCTACATAATCATCTGACAAGTCTACCATAATTCATACTGACAAAGCGTTGTCACTCACTTTCTGGGCAGCAATCGTCATAATCATCGACAAGTCTAGGCATAATCATCTGACAAGTTGAATTATTCATGTTGTTGATGGTCAACATAACATTTGATGTGTTTTATACAGAAACGTTTAAAGAGCACCTCTTGTTCTCTATGTTGATGTAATGCCAATTTGAACAATTTAACGACTTTTCAAACTCAGCAAGTCTTCATCTTTTTGCATCGAACTACTTATTTTTCTCATCTTGGTTGTACTTGAATCAACATGACGACTTGTAGCTAATCGCCAAAAATCAAGTCGATAATCAATATGTCCCCCTTTTTTTACACGAAATTTAAAAGATGACATTTGCTGTAAGTCGCTGAAAAGATGTCGATTAGATGTCAATTTCATGCTTAAAGTAAACAATTTTTGACGATATCTTCTCATTAAATCAACCAATTGACCATGAAATCGGTTTTCATTACAGGTACGTCATTCTGGTTCTGGTAACAAATCTCGGCATTAATATGAATGTGATATAAACTCGACGATGTGTTCTCATGCCAAGAAATCCTTAGCAGAATGTCTTGTGTAGGAAAATCGTTATAAATCAGTAACCACAATTAAGAGATAAGCGATGGCTCCTCTTAATTAGCTTGTAATATGGTCCTTTTGAAGCAAAGTGTCAAAATGGGACGGGATTTCTTGGCATGTTAGGGAATAGGGACTACTGACGATTAGAAACAGTAGTGGACGGATGGGGATTCTCTCCAAAGGTGGATCCAGCGCTGTTTCACCCCCCCCCCCCCTCCCGTTTAAATTTTTGTGGAAATTTTGTTTGTAAAACAAGCATTTGCTAGTAAACCACCTCTTGTTTGTAAGAATTTGCCAGCTTCCAGGGGCTTTGCCCTGTACCCACTGGGAACTTCAACTGAGACCCCCTGCCTTCTACCATGCCCATGCCCCCCCCATTATGAAGTTCCAGGATCTGCCACTGCTCTCTCTCTCCCTTTTTATCCCACTCTCTCTCCCTCTCCCATACTATCTCCATCTCCTACTCTGTCTCTCTATCACTCCTTATCTTACCCTTTTTCTCTCCAGCTCTCTCATTCTCTTCAATTCTCTCTCTTCCTCACTCTCTTTTCCACTCTCTTTTCCACTCTCCCTCTTTCTCTCACTCTCTTTCTTCCACTCTCATTCTCCTACTCACACACTCTCTCTCTCACTTAGTATCTCTCTCCCAGTCTCACTTTCTTTATCCACTCTCTCTTTCCTACTTTCTCTCCCACTCTCCCTCCCTCCCCTCTCTCTCCCCTGCACTCTCAATCTCTCCATTCTCTCTACTTCTTTCCTGCATGTGTTCTCTCTCTCCCACTTTACTCTCTCTCTTAACCTGTTTTCTTCTCCAAATCTCTCTCCCACTTTCTTTCTCCTTTCTTCTCATTCTCTCTCCCACTCTCCCTACCCTCTCACTCTGTCTTTCTCACTTTCTCTCAATTCCTTTTTTAACTCTCTCTCCCATCCTCTCTTTCTCTCCCTCACTCTCTCTCCTATTCTTTGTCTCTCACTCTCTCTCCAAACTCTCTTTCCCACTCCCTTCCTCAAACTCTCTCCTTTGCACTATCTCCCCCTCTCTCTCCTTTTCCCCCTCACTGTCAATCTCCTACTCTCTCTCACTCCCCCACTCCCTCCCAACTATCTCACTCCCTCTCCTACTCCCCCCCCCCCCTCCTCCCCCCCTCCCCCCCCCTTTCCTCCCCCCCCCCCTCATTCTCACCCCCTCCCACTCTCTTTCCTCACTCTCCTTCCCACTATCTCCCTCCCTTTCTCCTTCTCTCTCCCTTTCCTCCTTCACTCTCCCACTCTCTCCCTTTCCCCCATACTCTCCCACTCCCTCCCCTCCCACTGGAAGATGGAGAGAGAGGAAGATAGTGGGAGGGGGAGTGGGGGAGAGAGAGTAGGAGGGGGAGAGAGTGGGTTGAGCAATTAAGAGCTCAGTGATGGCTCCTTTTAATTAGCTTGTAGTATGGTCCTTTTGAAGCGAAGTGTCAAAATTGGACGGGAAATGGGTCCTCAGTACCCCTTGCTTGAGGCGACTGAATGGGGTGGTCCTAACAAACAAGTTGATGTTGCGGGGTTATAACGAATCTTGTTTAAAGTCATCATTTCGCAAATTCTACGGTCGCTATAATGACTTTGTTTGCAATTACAAATTATCACTAAGTCATATGTTGACTAATTTGTTTCATGTACCCTTTGTTAGACTGTCATTTTCGTACTAGATTTTACGACGGGTAATCCCGTTTACTTTGTTTCGACTAAGGTCTCACGGCAGGTGTGACCGAGTCGGCAGAGGATGCCTTAACTCCTCCATGGCACCTGATCCTACCTTCGCTTTTGTTGGAGGTCCATGTTGCCCTACACTCGACTTTGTATATATATGTTTTTGGGACTAAGATTACGTTTAACACATTGTTTACTTTGGCCAATTGCTATTTTTTGGTATGTTCAGTTATTGACTTCATATTTATCGGAACAAATGGACTAAAATATGTCGATTTCGTTTGAACAATCGATTGGTTGATTTAATGAGAAGATATCGTCGATAAATCCTTACTTTGAACATGAAATTGACATCTAGTTGACATTTTTTTGGTGACTTACAGCAAATATCATCTAAGACTTGTAAAAATCGGGGCGACATTCATTTCATCGACTACATTTTTGGCGATTAGATACGATACAAGTCATCATGTTGATTTATTAAGTACAACCAAGGCGAGAAAATTATGTCGTTCAGTGCATGAAGATGAAGATTTAGATTGAGTTTAAAATGTCGTTGAGTTCAAATAGGCGACATTTCGATTTACATCGACATACAGAACAAGAGGTGCTTTGTAAACGTTTCCGTACAAAGTGGTCATGGACATGTTTTCGTGTTGAATTTTTATTAACGCGGGATTAAGTGAGAAGTGAACATTAAAGATCTGACAAGCTCATCTTACAAGACAACATAAAGATCTGATAAGTCAACATTGATTATCTCACAAGTGGTGGCAGAACTATGCCACCATAGGCATTAACACGCAGTCATAAGATACCGAGTTCCTATATTCTGACAAGTCGACACAGATCTGACAGGTCGACCAATCTAATTAAAAATCAGATCCTCTCAAATCGTTAAACTGGAGATTGCAGGTCGACATAATTATTTGACAAGTGATGGCAGAAATGTGCTACCATACACAGCACCTACAGGCTTCCATAGTTAGACCCCACATTGGCCGTTCAGGTACACGTATGGATGTTTACTACTAAACCTTGACCAATTCCTGTGCTGAGAATAAAATTGTATATTAGTATTTGTATATATTTGTTTTATCTTTATGAATATCGATGGGTTTGAGTAAATCCGGAAGCGGCCACCGGAACTTCCCACAATGCACTACTGCCACGTACCTGCCATCTTGCTGTAAATAAACTGCGTACACACGGTACCGGTGGTTGTGATTACTGGTAGCAGAAGGAATTTTTTGAGTTTCATTTGTCTCTGACCAAGAGAGAACACGGAATGGGTGGATCTTGGAGCTCAGAGGAAGTACCGGGTGGAGGTACCGAGGGGTACCATGTTTTGCGGGTAAAATAAGATTAAAGATGACGTATTGAAAAACGTCAATGAGGTAGCGTTCGTGCAACTGCAAGCATGCCATGCTGTAGGAGAAAATTTAGGCTAATGCTTCAATTTTGGCGTTATTGCTGTCTGTAAGGGTTGTTTTATTGAATTGTTAATTATCAGTTATTGACAAGATGATGTATGGCGAGACATTTGGTGCTCTTTTCAAAAGGTAAAAATTTTTAATGGGAAACTCATTGTTCAAGCTGTCTCTTCTTTACCTTAACCAATCAGTGGACCAGTCTCTTCTTTACCTTAACCAATCAGTTGACCAGTCTTGCAACTTGGAGTTGGAGACCCAGGTTTGATTTTTGATCCTAATACAGTCACGCTAGCCTACATCAAACCTAAGACGTTCAATTTGTACTCATAACTAAGATAGTGACTGCTCATTTTGCAAGCAAAGAAGTCACTGGTCTCTTGCATAATAACCTTAATTTAGAAGTAAGTCTTGATAGGATGAATATTCCTCACTGCTTCAGTTGAAAGGTGTAAGCACCATCATGTCCATGATATGTATCCGTAGCGGTTAGCCGGGTTTGAACGACAGTGGCCAGATAGCTCAGTTGATAGAGCACCTGACTGGAGACTGAGTGGGCTCCGAGTTTGAATCCCGGACGGTCTGGTCTGTTGCATTTTCTCCCGGCCGGTCACATTTGGTGCCATTGATCACCACCGATGGAATTGCAGGTGAAAGTCCTGCCAGGGGCAAAGAACCTCGGTTGTGTGTCTTCAAGGATGAAGTGGAGTTGTTTATACACTAAATCTGCTCATCTCAAATGCAGAAATGACCTGGCTACAACTTTATTTGTTTTACAGAAAATGTAGGCTGATTTTAGGTTTTGAGAATAAAATGCCTTAGGGTCAGGGCAAAAAAAAAAAAAAAGGTTCGGTGGGTAACCTTAAACAGATATAATTTGGGGGGGGGGGGGCATAGAAGGTGAGATTCTGGCATATGGCTGAAGGAATCTCTGTGTGTCCTAACGATAGTAGTGTTAAGCAGAGTGTATATGAGTTGATGCTTATTATATAAGGTTCACAGTCCAATAAATCAATCTGTACCCTTTATTTCTGTGTGGGTATGTTCAGCATTGGTGTTACAACTTGCATTATTTGTAGTATAGAAGTCTCTTGTGACAAACCTTGGAGGTCTTTTCACCATCTATCTCCAGAGTGATGACATAATCCCCCCCCTCTCTTTCAAGGGTAGCAGAATTTGAAATTAACAAAGATAATATCACTGATGATCTTACCTCTGGGGTTAGAAGTGGACATGTGACTGTCACTTGATTGTCTTCTGAATACGCATTAGAAATGGCTGAGTGACTGTTGTTTGTCAACAATAGATTTAAAATCAAATACAGGTGAAGTAATGTATGGCATGTCTTACAGCCCCATAAATCCATTATGTGTGATGATTTAACAGTGTTTTTACAAGGTGGACAGAATTTATTGAAATTTGGACCATAGAACGATTGCATGAACTGCTGATATTGATCAATTTTTTCTTGACAAGTGGTTTACAAATGATTTAATAGATGGGTGATTCTGTAATGTTAGAATTTTTGCCTTCAACAATAAATGGTTTGTCATCTATTGCATACATATGATTTTGTCATTTAGTACATGCCATGATGCTAACCAGTTTGTATTTTGTAAGTGTAAACTAAATGAGTGCATTTTTATTTGTTTTCATTTCAGGTGCAAGATGGGTCACCTGGACATAAAGCTGGTCTTGAAGCATTTTTTGACTTCATTGTTGCCATTGGAAATACAAGATTGGTCAGTTTACTTAAATTGGTTTTAATGATCGATTTTAAATGATTTTAAATGATCTCACTTCAGCATAGTCAGAAGTGCATTTTTGAACATGAACATACATGAATAGGTGCAGTCAAATTTTCAACAAAGGTCTCGGTATATTGCTGGTGTACAGCATCAATTGCAGTAAAACTTGCCAAATATGGTTGTGCAATCCAGAATGTTGGGTAAACTCTCTGCTTATTTTGACTTTTAACTCTTGTCAATGTGGATTACCAGACAGGTCAAGTTCAGACAAGTTTCACTGTACAGTAATAGAATAAAGCTGGAACCAACACATTGAAATAATAGGGTAGAATTGTTGACTGAATATAGATGTACATAACTGATTGGAAAATTTTACTTTGAAATCTTGTTCTGCCAAGAACAAAGTTCTCAATGCAAACTCTATAGTAGAACCATTTTCAGGTGAATTGACTCCTATCTTTTATTATAGGGTGATAATTCATTACCAAATGCTGTCAATTATCAATTATTTTCTTTTGTTTGAACATTGATGCATCTGGTAGATTTACTAAGTCATGATTTAAGCATTTTGTTAATACTTTTTGAAAAACTCTGATTGTAAGCATATGAAAAAAAAATTTTTAATCATGAAGACCTTGTATAAAATGTTACCCTTACTATGAACTGAATTTTCGTAACTAATGACCTGTTAATTGAGATGACCACTCTCTTCATCAGAAGGGACTTGTATTCACTTTTATCTTTTTTTTTAGAATCAGGATAATGACACCCTGAAGGATTTACTGAAGGCAAACATAGAGAAGCCTGTAAAAATGGCTGTGTACAGTAGCAAGACCCAGTCCGTGAGGGAAGTGTCCATTATACCGAGTCACAACTGGGGAGGTCAAGGCCTGCTGGGGGTCAGCATCAGGTACAGTACTTAGTCCTTACTGGGGTCAGCATCAGGTACAGTACTTAGTCCTTACTGGGGGTCAGCATCAGGTACAGTACTTAGTCCTTACTGGGGGTCAGCATCAGGTACAGTACTACTTAGTCAGCATCAGGTACAGTACTTAGTCCTTACTGGGGTCAGCATCAGGTACAGTTACTTAGTCAGCATCAGGTACAGTACTTAGTCCTTACTAGGGTCAGCATCAGGTACAGTACTTAGTTCTTACTGGGGGTCAGCATCAGATACAGTACTTAGTCCTTACGGGGGTCAGCATCAGGTACAGTACTTAGTCCTTACTGGGGGTCAGCATCAGGTACAATACTTAGTCCTTACTGGGGGTCAGCATCAGATTACAGTACTTAGTCCTTACTGGGGGTCAGCATCAGATACAGTACTTAGTCCTTACTGGGGGTCAGCATCAGGTACAGTACTTAGTCAGCATCAGGTACAGTACTTAGTCTTTACTGGGGGTCAGCATCAGGTACAGTACTTTAGTCAGCATCAGGTACAGTACTTAGTCCTTACTAGGGTCAGCATCAGGTACAGTACTTAGTCCTTACTGGGGGGGGGGGGGGTCAGCATCAGGTACGGTACTTAGTCAGCATCAGGTACAAGTACTTAGTCCTTACTCTAGGTGTCTCTGATCTGAGTGATAAGGACCATGTAATGTAAAGAATCAGATGAGTTCTTACTATGAACTTGTCCTCTAGATTTGTATCTCATTAAACTCAGAAGATAATGGATTGAAATCATGATCAAATATAAAGGAGAAAATGTGTATGTACCTAGGCACTGAGTTTCATTTTATTTGTGGTCTTGTTTATTTGATGTCTTATTTTACCTTTTAGGTTTTGCTCATTTGAAGGTGCAAATGAAAATGTGTGGCATGTGTTGGTAAGTGTCCAAAAAAATAGCATACATTTCTGAACTGAAATTAAATGATTAACACTTGTGGAATTGTTTGTGTGATTTATTTCACTTTTAATTAAAACTTCAGGATGTACAGCCTAATTCTCCGGCAGATTTAGCTGGTTTGAAGACGGAGGCAGATTATATAATTGGAGCAGACTCGGTTTTACATGAGGTATGATACGTACTTATTCTTTATGTAAATTTACTATTTCTTTCACTTAAAACATTAGCTGTCAGAGACCAATCACTCTGGTAGGTAGCATTAATTATAAACAGATTTCTTGAATGCTTAATGAATATAATAGATGGACTAATTCATCAAATGAAGGTCATGAATCGGATTGTACAGCATATATAATTGTAAAGAATGAATCAGTACAAGTATATGTAAAATGGATAAAGGAATCTTCTTTATAGCTGAATATGATTTCTTTCAGTCAGAAGATCTGTTCACATTGATAGAGAACCATGAGGGTAAGCCGTTGAGACTGTATGTGTACAACACGGAGACAGACTCGTGTAGAGAGGTCACAATTACACCTAATGGAGCCTGGGGTGGTGAGGGAAGGTAGGTGTAGAAGTCCTGTGTATCCAGTACATTTAACAGACTATTTTATGTATGGAAATTGTTACCTTACAACAGTTTCAATAATAATACAGGATATTCTTCAAGTTTTTGACTATTACATCTTTACCCACACATAAGCTGTATACATTTATAAGTGTAGTAGTTAGGGCTATACGGACTGTGGATATCGGCCTTAGTTAGGGCTATACGGACTGTGGATATCGGCCTGGATAGCTCAGTTGATAGAGCTCCTTACTAGTAATGCAATGGTCCTGGGAACGATTCCCGTTTCAGCCACAGGTTTTCTGCTCTCTCCTATCCATACTACAATTGTGGGGGCTCATCTAACTACTACATATCTTATTTCATTAGAAGTGACAAGCTAATTGGTGGATAAATGAACCATGTTATGTATTATTACAGCTTAGGTTGTGGTATCGGTTATGGGTATCTACATCGTATTCCAAAACGACAGTTTCCTTCCTCCAAATCAAAGGACATTCCTCTCACGCCCGCCCAGCCGTCAGTGGATGGATTTGCTGAGGTGAGCACCTCTTTTATCTCTCGGTTGAAACTTTTCAGTTTCATAGAAGATTGAGAAGTGATTTGTATTTGTCTAGTGAATTGTGATTTGGGAGTCATGGGTATTATATAGAAATGATACAGATAGACTTAATATGCAGGTTTAGATTACAGGAATTCAATTAATGTATCCACTTGGGATAGGGATAGGGAACTCTCCCCTGAGGAGTAGAATATTTTGATCAGAGATAAGGCTAGTCAAGTCCCTAACTCAAAAAAGAAATCACATCCTCGTGTGAGATCTTCTTTATCTTACATGGATCAACTCATGATTAAGGATTTTTCTTCCATTATATTATTATCAATTTTGAAAATTTAGATTAAATAGAATGAAGTTCCATTTTTATTGTTAAATTTAAAAATAATTACCACTGTCTCAAAAGTCAGAGACAAGAATGGTTTTACACAATTAACAGTTTAAAAATTTGTTTGAAAGATTACATAAAATATAGAAGATGAATAATAATTTCAAGATAGGAAGATAGCTGAAAGTGTAAATTTTAGATATTTCCTGATATAATGGATTCTAAACCATTGTCTTACATGAATCGTAATGGGGTGAAACAATTTATACCGAGTACTTTTGTGTGAGTTATGTAGAAAACGGATAATTTCATAAAATGTCTGATTTGTGACTGTAGAAATTGAAATACGGAGCAAATTTGCCTATGTCGGGTGTGAGTCCCTACAAGCAACAGCTGAGGGCCGATCTAAACCAATTCCTGGAGGTAACCACACACAGTAGTGCAGACTGACTTGTGTGTAACCTCTACTGATCGTTCTCTTCTTTAATAAGGCCAAGAACAAAGTTGTACGCTTGCATTTCTGACTAACGCATCTTTATCTACTGAACTCTTAAATACATGTATACTGGTACATCTTTCATATTGACAAAAGCAAATTATGTAAAATCTCTTTCATATACGTGTATATCATTTGTATTCAAGATATATTATGTAACAATATTTTGGAAATATATCTGTCATTTATATGCTCATCGTAGATGGGTCGTATTATAGTATGGTACAGTGCGTCTGTTTTTCCTTCTGTCAGCATCTTTGGTTCACATCAAAACAAAACTAAGAAGCTATGATTACTGAACTTAGTATACATGTTCCTAATGATGAGAAAAGAAGCCTTTTGTTTTTGAAGGTCAAAGGTCAAGGGGAAACTTGCATTGTTAAGTTTTTAGATTCAAAACAAGATGGAAATACTATGTGTAATAAGGCAAGGATAATAAAACTTAGAAAAACAAATACCGGTATATTCATCCACCAAAAATGGGATTGGTAAGGGTATGATACAGTGTATGACACAGTGTTTGTGTGTGTCTGTCTGTTCACCCATCAGCACTTTGTGTGAAGGATAATAGGATATATAATGTAAAGTTAGGATTATCGATCCTGCTACATATGTTCATCATGGTGGTGTTTTATTTTTCGATTTCAAAGGTCAAGGTTATATTTTCATGGGTTACTAACAAGTCTGGGATTATTAGACTTGGTGTACATGTTCCTTATGATATTGATGCAAAACAAATTTTTTGAAAGTACATGTATTGATTTATACTTTGTAAGAGTGATATCTTTTCTCAATATGATTTTAAACAAAGCCACCTGAGATCTAACATTTCATTGATCAGAGAAAGTGTTGAAGAACCACCACTGGCAGAGATTTTTTTTTTTAATCAAGTAATGATTTTTTTTCTTTCTTGGATTAATACTGCGTTACTGAATATATTGCGTGAGTGTATTTTGCAGCGTGAGCATTGATCTTGGTTTTGTAAAGGGATTAATACATTTTTAATTTGATGTATTCCTCAGAAGTTTTTTTTTTTATTTTAATGTTTCATGAGAATTGCATTTATTTCCTCTTTTCTTGGCCTAATGTACTAACATATTTCAAAACTGTCGTTGCTTCTTATATATTGTTGTATTTCAAATTGCTAAGAGACAGTTAATTATCAGCTTTCATTGACATTTCATAGTTCACAATTGTTACAGTCTCTTTCAATGATTCTAAAGTGTTTATGTGCTCATGATGTATTTGAATTACGAATTCAATGTAAATATTCAGTACATAATTTTCAGCAGACAAATTTTTGATATAATGAAATGGAAGCTGAGTAGGTAGTACATTGTAGCATTGTGCTGTAAATAGAGAAATAGGGTAGAATCCTAAAATATTTGTTAATTCATGAACTCCTTTGTGTACATATTTTAAAGTAATAAAGAATATAAAATATAAGAATATAAAATAGCAATACACATACATTGATTTAATCATGTAATCTAGGAATATTTGTAGAAGTTTGAACGACATTTGGAATTTTTGTTGAATGATTGATTCATTCAGATAATGTTCGTGATGACTGTTATTTTTGTTGATTGTAGGTTCCTTTGAGCAGCTCCTCGACAGGAATCACACAAGACATGACCAACCTCTCCATCAATACTGGTACGAGGCTTTGTGAGTCTAGTGGTAGAGCAAATTTAAGTGGTGTCTGCATTGAGTTTAGGGTAGCAGTTTGTGGTATGGTTCAGGATAAAAGATACTCTATAAACAGAAATTTGATCAAGGATCCAAAATGTGACATTATTGTATAAGCATAGCTGTTTTCCTAAAATTGGATAATGCTTGAATTCGCAATATAATAGGGTACTAGAGTTATCTTACTTAGCTGTTGTACTTTATGATTACTCTATATTTAGCTTAAAAAAAAATTTTCAAGATACTTGCTCTCCAGCAGACAGCATTTTCATTACAATTTATACTACGGCAAGTATTGTACAACAGAAAATCTTTTCTTTTTTGAAGTTTTGATTTTTACATTTGCTAGAATATTGTCTCACTTCAATGAAATATCCTATTTTTAAAAAAAAGACAATTGCAAATTTTGTCGTTTTGCTAAAATAACCATGTGTATAATAGCATTTATGGCATGTTTGTTTGTCACACTATCAGCTTCATCTTGACTTTCAAGCAACAACTGATTGAAGGGGCTAGTTTATGGTTCAATGTTAGGTGTATGTTAAGGTCAAAGTTCAGTTATAAGACATGAATATCATATTTTGTGTAGCTAGAAGTCAATCCAACATTTTGGTGGGTTACAGTTATCTGTCAAGGTTAACTTCGCTGCAACAGGACTAGGGCACACTTTTGGGCATATTCATGTGTCACATAGCATGGATATCTGTGTTTCTTCTGTTTGTGACTGCAGCTACTTGCTGGTTGTGATTTCTTCTTTGAAAAAAAAAAAAATGCCTGTTTCAGGTGATCTTGCTTTAAAGCCTCTCAGAACTCATGGAATATAGAAAAGGCCTTTACCTTTTAGTTGATGCAAAGTCTATAAATTGTCACTTTTTGAAACTGCATAAGAATTCAGAGAATAAATTTCAAAAGTTATTCATTCCTTCATTGTGATAGAATTTGTTTAACTGTTGTTGTGTTGACTTACAGGTACACCAACCATTCCAGTCATCCCCCAGACTGACAAAGCACCAGGGGTCCAGCCTCCAATGGTCTTACCCAATTTTTCAATGGGTGCCCCAACAGGTACTTCTATCAATGTCTCGGTGAATTATTCAAGAATAAGCTCTCTTCATTTTGCTTGGTTGGGCTTGCTACTATCTTGTATTTCCTTATTTCAGGAATCCCTCCCCTCTCCTCACTACCTGCTGGTATGGGTAACCTCCCAAACTTAACCTCGATTCCCCCCTTGACGACCCCTGTATCTTTACCTGGTATGCCACCAGGAGTGGGTTTTACAAGTGAGTTTTGTTCATCATGAAATTAAAAAAAAATTGTATAAGGATAATAAGATCCTGATGCCGTTGCATGTAGTTGTATTGTTTATTTGCTTACTTTTGTGTGAATTTATGACGCCAGGAAACATCTTTTAAAAGCTTTAGTCAAAATCTTAATATTGTAATGAAATGATTGAGAAGTCAACTATTCTAAAATAAAATTGTTATTCAATATTGAGTCTTCAAATTTGTAGTGTCTGCAAATTAAGAATTTCAGTTCATAAATAATGAACATCCTACAGGCGATTGACATTTTAACTTTATCTGAGTTTGTCACGTGATCCCGGAGCCAGAGATTTATAGCTGAGCTTGGTGTACATATCTTCCATAGTTGCCTATACTTTCTGAAGTTATTGTAAAATGATTTCAAGTGTTGAATTTATTCAGGTGCTATGTTTTGTTTTATTTTTACAGATGCTACTGGAACATTACCAACAAGTTTACCTAATTTACCCATGCCGGCTTCAATGCCCCTTCCAGCATCAATGCCCCTCCCAACATCAATGCCCCTCCCTAACTTTCCCTTACCCACACAGACTCTGGTGGCCTCTCCAGCCGGTGGGGTGCCCACACCAGCACCGATTGGGGTGGTCCCTCAGCAGGCGTTTCCCACAGCTGTATCATTGTCTACATCTGTACCCTCTGACACTAACGTGACAAATGTGACCACACCAGCTGCCCCCCAGGGACAGACGGCTTCACCGGAGCCAGTGGCTGCCACGTCATAGTGAAGCTTACAATCTAGAACAATTATTTTAATTTGATTCTCAGTTTTTATCTATGAAAAGTTGGTGTTATTTTTTATATTATTATTTATGGTCTGAACCGTGTATGGTTTTCTGTACATACTGTCATTAATCGTGAGACTTTCCTGGATCTGTATATTACATACTACATGTATAGACCTGTAAGAATGATACACACCAATATATAATGGTTTGATATGCGAGTGCTGATAAAATGAATGTTTGACGCAAAAGTGTGTGGTTTCTGATTTCAACAAAGAGTTAATATTCAGTGGAACTGGATTATTGACAAAATACCAATTTTATCATGTAAGAAAGGTTCGAAAAATGTGTTACTATACAGATCCAGGTATACATGCATCTGTAATATTTAACCAGTTTAACAATGTGTATAGTTGATGTCATGCATAATGTCATGGGTTATCTTGTATATTATGTACTTGTTCATCTGAAGAAAGCATTTAGATCTTAAAAAGACCTGATTATCGCAACATATTCTGATAAATAACTTGGAACTACTGAATTGAATATCATGCTTGTGATGTAAATAATACTAGTGTTTGTGAGTGACATTGGATGGATAGTAGAGGAGAAGCAATACAAAGGAGATCAATACCTCATGAGTTTTGATGCATAATTCCATTTTATTGCAACAAAAATGTACAGGCAATGGTTGCTGCATAAACCAGTTAACTTATGTAATATAATGCACTTTATATTAATTTGATTGTGTGATATTTTTTAGGGTAGTTCAAGATTCGTTTGTTAAAATGTGGTATTTGGACAACTTTTTTCTTAAAAGTCATTATGTGAGTTCACTTGTTTAAGATTAAAGTATGAAACACTTTTTAGCTGGCTGGAAGAATGTCGGGGAGAGCTATTCAGTATTGTCATGACTCTGGTGTAGGCATCATACCTTCAGAATGTCGGGGAGAGCTATTCAGTATGTCATGATCCTGGTGTTGCATCATACCTTCAAGAAACATCAACTTAGGCTATGTCAATAGGGCTTTGATGTTTTATATTTAGTTTCTTCATTACTAAGTTTTTCATTTAATAACCAGAACTTTCATTTGATACCAAGTGACCTTGACCTACTGTTCAGAGGCTTTAAACTTTGGGTGTATGTTTTGAAACAAGGGGGGGGGTGTTATGAGGGTAATGGGGTTATGAGGGTAATTGAGTCATTCTTCCTGGTGAGCTATGTTGTCATTGACACGCACTGTATAGGTATAGGCATTAAAATATGATGCAGGCACATTTACTTTCAATCTGCATGAAGACACCAAGTGTTAAACATTCATTTGAAAAGACACAAAGTGTGTTAAGCTTTCAATAGAAAAGAAGTTTTTCTTATTTGCTTGCTGTATCAAGTTTTGTTTACTGATAAAAGAACTATGAAAGTAATTTTTGTCTTGTTTTTTTTTGTAAAAAAAAGAATCCTGTCAGTTTCTTCCTTTACATTCTCGATACTCTGCTATTTTCACATGGTGCTATTATTTCTAAATGTTCAATACATGTATCACTTTATCTCTTGCCATGTTTAAATTTTCGGTAAACTGAAACAGCATCACTAATTCTTAAAACTAGTTGCCAAGATGTAGTCTTGATCCATCTTGACCAAATATCGGATCGACACAAAAATAATCAGACATAAACCAGGTTGGATAATTATGCACCAATAAAATAAGCTGTTAAATTGATACATGTATTGCATTTCAAATATCCATGAATCTCATTTTGAGTACATGCTCTTTGCTCCATTCAAATGTAAATACCAAACCCAGAGGTGAAAAAGATATTGACTGTTGGCACAATACATTTTTAGGTCACCTGAGTAAACTCGGGGTGACCTATTGCAATCGGTTTTCGTCCGTCGTCGTGCGTTAACAATTGAACATTTTTAACTTCTTCTTGATAACTACTCGTCCAATTCTTTTCAAATTTGGTATGAAGCATCTTTGGGACAAGGGGCACATAAATTGTAAATTTCAGGTCTCTTGGTGTCCTGGGGGTGGGGCAAAAACTTCCCAAATGTGACCAATTTTCAAAAATCTTCTTCTTTACAACCGCACATGCCTGAGAGAAACTAAGTGCATGGTGATGTAGAGCAGGAAGGCCTCTACCAAAATTATAAATTTGGTGATCCCCGGGGTAGGGGTTTTGACCCCAGGATGGGGCCAAACTTGGGAAATAGTGTTTATATGTAAACATTTAAAAAACATGTCCAGTAATGCTATTCTTATTAATTTGAAACTAAATGAAATTTGGAATGAACATGAAGCCTTTTATCTTAATTATAACCCACCCACCCAATAAGTTTACGAAAAAGGGGGGGGTGTGTGTTACTGGAATCTGGATGTCTGTCGTCCGTCTGTAAACAGAATGCTTTCAGCGCATTAAAGTGTTAGCCTTTCCACCTAGAGTTACCATATCAGGCATACGATCTACCCATGGGATGAAGATGTTCCTTATCAAATTTTGGGTCAAAAGGTCAAAGGTCAAGCACACTTGACAACAAAGAAGCAATATTGTTTGCAGGTTCTAGAGCATTATCCTTTTCACGTAGAGCACCATATAATGCATATAGACTACCTTGAACGAAGATGTTCTTTATTATATTGGTCGAAAGGTCAAAGGTCAAGTGCACTGGACATCAAAGTCAGCAATATGGTTTCTGTGGCTCTTCAGGTTGACTTTCCACATCGAGTCAATTCATATCATACATGTGTATAAATTACCCTTGGGTCGTCGAAGATCTCTATTGAATTTGGGGTCAAAAGGTCAAGCTTACTGGGCATTAAAGTAGCAATATGGATTTCTTTTTTTAATTTTTGAATGGATAACAACACCCTTTGTGAGATTGAATGATAATCTTGTGTATTTGAATAGGAATCATATGCATATTTGAAAGATGATTAACATATGAACACAGCCCTATTGAGAATTAAAATGCTAATATGAGACTCCCTGATGGGCTCTAATACTCAGGTGACCGTTAAGGCCTGTGGGCCTCTTGGTCTTAACTAATATTATTATGTTTGGATACAATTATTTATTCAATTTTTTTTTTTTACCTAATGATAAAAATATCGTAACCCAAGTGGAAAAATTCTGAAACATTCTGAATGATTAATTCCATATTGCGTTCAGCGTGCGGTCTGCGGAGACCGTTCACATTGCGGTCCGTTTGCGGTTAGCATGCGGTCAACGGTCACCAAATTGTGGTCACCGTGCGGTCTGCGTGCGGTCACCGTGCGTGTGGTAAAGTAGAACGTTTCAGGGACTGTACCACTAAGTTCATTAATGGGGTAGATGCATGAAGATATTGAAATGTAGATATATCATATGTTGTAGACAGAGCACAAATTGAACAGCACAAATTGAAAATATATACTGTTACAAGTGCACAACACATTTCCGATGCAGTTGTACATTCCTTATACCATGTTAATCTTATATGGTACCAATTTTGATGCACCAAATGCGCATTCATTCATACACATCATTATCTTTACAATTTGCATGTACTAGTATAATAGCATTAAATGTGATACTAGCATTAAAAAGGTTCCAATTTAAATGAAAAAGAACAAATGTATATATATTATTATTAATTGTGAAAAATCATTGTGTTTTCAAGAATAATGCACCAGTTGTACTAGAATCAAATTCTTTATGTTTCTCTTATAACTTTCATCTATCGATGGTAAAAACAATCTTGCTATACAATTGCATTTCCAGGTCGTTAAAAGGTAATTGAACTTTCGAATGGGCTTTCCACATTAAATACTTTTAACTTCAGACTTGTTATGTAGAGTTGAAATATAAGAAAATTGCGTTGTATTGTGTATATTTGCTGACCAAATCCCATTTCTAATAGAAAAAAAAAAAAGAAAAACCTTAGAATTTGATTAAAATTTAAGTTAATGTTTTATATCTTTTACCATTTTTTTTACCCTCTCATCCATTTTTGAAAGCGACTTTATTTCAGAACTTTATTCTGAATATAAAACTTAAATTCTGCGAAAAATTTGTAATGAAAATTTATTTTCTTTACCATTTTATATACCATTATTACTTTATAACACATATAAAATTCCTAAATTCTCAAAACACGATACACATGCCTTCCTCTTATTGATAACGATTTGATTAAACCAGTAAGGTGTGGTAAGCAGGTAATACCAATAATTTGATATTTTTAAATGCTATATTTCGAAAGAAATTTATCTGTTTATTTGATACATGTGTACCTCCCTACAAGGATTAGAATTTAGGCAAAGTACGCGAAGTGTGAATTATTCATAAGTTACCAAATTTCGCAATCCCTGCTCTAAGGGTGTGGGCTTAATTCTACTTTTAGTACACTCTTTTAAAAAATCTTCTTTACTCCAGGGCATGTGGATTAGAACTGAAGGAATTATTGTACGGAGCGTGAACGCATATGAAATTCTTGACCCCCCTGTGTTGCGGTTTAATGCATGGATGTTTGAAAGAAGAAGTTGCACATCTAACTTTAACATAGATTTCTCTACCAAAATTGTGAAAAATTCAGGTGGATGGGTCAGGAGCTCGGGGTGGGAATATGGGGTTCAAATATAGTGAAAATGCAGTTATTTGAAATATTCTTTACTCATGGCCATGAAATCACCAGGTGTGATAATATTCATGTAGACCTCTACCAGAGTTGTGAAAGCAGTAGCGCCTAGATCAAGTTTTTCAGGCACCATTGACAGAGTTCATATGTTGCTTATGAATAGCAGATGTAACATCCTATTCTACCCTTAGGACACTGTTATTCGTTTGATGCTGGGATAGCTGCAAATACACAATGCCCTCTCGTCTTTGTTTTGTTAAGTTTGCATGATAACGTTGCAAACAATTCTTGATAGAATCGTACGGAGGATGAACCATGAATATCACCTTTTGTTTTGTAGAGATAACCACAGAATGCATCTTACTAAACAAATGTGATGAATGGGAAAATTTTATAAATAATTAGTAGACTGTTTGTTGCAGTATTGCCAATATGAAGACGAATTCCATCCGGTTACTATTGATTCTCACACAAGCATAGTGCAGAATTGACATCGAGTGTTCATTGTTAATTCTCTGACTGTTACAGTGGCTAATATATTGGACGATACCTTCAAAGTTACAATAGATGAGGAGCTCCTGGAAGTTGGGCTTACAGAAGAAGAACTTTTGGAAGCAAAGATGGAAGTAGAGGTAAAATTTATTATCATAATTATCACAATTCATGTATGTAAATTTAATGAAACAGAGCTTACTTAGCCTGATATGAATATCTTTGATTTTTTAAAAAAATCTATAATACAATAAAGAATACAAAGATAGCACAACTTGTTACCTTTCCCCCTAATAAGCATCAATTATATCTTTCTATATCTTATGTTTTTAATGTTCCGTTTTTTTAATTTAAATTTTTTTTGCACTTCATCTGACAAAGTGTGGTAATTAGAACCCATTTATTTTAACGCAGGAAAAACTCAATGTGGCACAAGCTAAAATAAATGAGATGGAGAAAACTGGTGGGGCAGACCTGGAATCTGAAGAAGCTAGGAAAGCGGAGAAAGAAAAAGCTGTGAAACTGAAGGAAGGCAAAGGCAAGAAAAAAGGCGGCAAAGGAGGTAAATCCACGCCAAAGGACACTGTAGCAAAGGGTCAAGGCAAAACTGATAAGGAATTGGAAAAACAGGTAAGTTTCTTTTGATTTTACACCATGGATATATTATGTATACATGTATATCGGAATATATCGCATGTATCATACAAAAAAGTATAATAAACTATAAACGTTTATGGAGATACCTTTTCATAGTTTTGTCTGTTTTCTTGAAATAAAGAAAATACTCAAAAAGGAACAAAAAAGGACAGAAGAAAAGGTAAATTACTATCAGGATTTTGTGCATCTACAAATGTGAATATGTAACAAGTATTGATAGATTGCTGAATTTGTTTCCAAAGTTAATAGTTTGTCACATTTGTCACATTTAAATGATTTCAAAGGTGGTATGCTGCACATTTATTAACACAAAATCGGTTAATTACATTCCTTTATTCGAATTATATGAAAAAAAATATGGGTGGTTTAAGTTATATATATTGAATATTTAATTGATTTTCAGAATGGATAATTTGTTGGTAATGATTGCTAGTTGTAATTGATTTAGCAACTTAATAAACTGCATGTTTTCAAGATTTGATGTGTTAATTGGTATTCGTATATATATATATTGATAAAATTTAACAAATTTACAGTATACATTTTCTGATAATTAACACAGTTTTACAGACGAGTTAATTACAAAGCATTGAGAAGAGATGTTTTGATTTTGTAAATTAACAATGGAATGAAATTAACATTTCGACTTTTCTTTGAAGCTCACAATTAAAAATCTTTTGTGTGAAAGCACCAATGCGTGAACGCTGCATTTTTATAACAAAAAGTAAATAATATTCATCCATTGGTTGTCATATTTACTAACACTAGAGACAGATCACTCCTCAGACACACAGCCACGAGACTGCATTAAAAAAAGATGTATCATGTCCATGGATATGATTATACCATTCAACAGAAACTGTAAATGTAAAATCTGCAAAATTTCCCATATATAAAAGCAAGTTCAGTTACACTGAGGAGTGTCTTTCATTTTAGTTTGCCTATTTATGAATTTTTTTCCATGAATCTGTTTTTGATTTGAATTCTTTTATGCAAAATACGATTATTATATGATGTACAAAATGTGTATGTTCTTAGCTAGACGTATTCAGTTTTCCCAAAGCAGGTTGTTTGTATTATAAGCTAGTAGTAAATACATGTAGGCTAGGATAAACTTCAGTGAAAAATAATATTGATTTGTAATTATTTGTCAATGTTAATATTTCATTTATCAAATCGTCCGGAAAATTGAAGTTTTTGTTAACCCAATTACAGGTAATGGTCATAATTTGTATGTTATATTGAATTAATGGGGTTTACTACTAATTAATGAAAACTGTTTGATCAATAAAACATTATTGCAACGTTTATTATACCATTTAATTCGTTTACTTTCGTGAAAATCACGGCATTTTTATGATATGTGGTAATAAAACACCGCTGGGCTTCATATTAGCGGAAAGTGTTAAAGTTTATGAGCATTAGATCGTTTTCAACGTGTGTAATTACTCACCACAGTTAATTTGTGTCTCTAAGTAAGACTTATTTCATTAATTTGTAGAAAAAGTTAGAAGAAAAGCGTAAATTGGACGAACAAATTCAAGAGAGGCAAGAGCTAGTAGAGGAACATGAGCAGAGAACGCGAGACAAAGAATTGGTATGTACAAATCTGTTGGATGACTTACCTAAGATTACAGATTCCGAATGAGAGATTGAAACTGAATGTTGGTAACTGTAATCAAATTGTGGGAGACAAAACACTTGTGTATGCCACAAGTATTTCATTACGGCAGATACTGTATAGTTCAAAATAAAATTTTGAAATATTTTCAACATACGATGAGATTTACTATTCTAGCATGTGTACAAGCACACTATTTTTCATGCACTGATATAAACCAAGGATTTACTTGTTCATTACAAAGAAACGTGGCAAAAAGGAGAACAAAAAGGTACCAAACACTAATGCACAAATGGTCGAGGGGCTATGTGTTTGTCTTTATGTCAAATGTACATTTTGAATATTATTGATCGGAACGGGAGTAAAAAGACACTTCTGTATATCTAAAGAAATCTGACTGAATTTGCACTGAGGTTAAAGTATATATACTCTAGGACACTTGCAACTGGTATGAAAGGAAAAGAATTTATTACTTGTATATGTCTAATGCAAAATGTTCATTTCTTGTTCAGTTAACATTCTAGATTAAGTTACGCAAGCATGATGAGGTATGTTATATTCCATTTGCGCTGAAAAATTGTACTGTTCTTTAAATTTCTATTAATCAAAGCGGGAAAGGTTCTTTAACTTAAAAAAATTGTTTTGACTGTTTTCGTAAAAAAAGTCCGTATCATAGCAAGGAGATAAATATGCGTTTGTTTGAAGTCATCACACGGTTGCTTAACTATCATAAATGAACCCGAACAAGAAATGTAAAAATAAATACGATTTTACTTCAGAGTTAAAATAATAGTCAGATTGGCAATATCAAATTATGATAGGTTTGTTATGATTCGATGAAGAGTCTATCAATGTGTCGTTTGTTGTACCCAATGAAGAAAAGGCGGATAATTGTAGTAGTTATGAACATATAATTATGTTGTATATTATAAAATATTTCATTTGCAAAAAATAAAAATAAAATTCAATAATAAAACAAATTCAAAGTCTACTTTTTGCTTATCAACAGGAAGAGAATTTATCTGCAATATTAATACATACAAAAATATCACTCCTTCATGACGATGAATCAGCATCCAATGATGCAAGTATATAGGTGGTAGAATGGAAACGCTTTTATTATAATTTGGTTTTTAAATTATGGATGAAGGGTGCTGTGTACTAAGATAAATGTGGTGTTGGAATAATGTAAATTAACAAATATTTTGTCTTGACATTTATAGCATGATTAGTAGGTATCATATCTCCTGGTGTATTACGTTAGACCAAACAAGACATACGGAATAATAATCAAAACATAATGAACATTATTGAACCTACAGCAGTTTCATTTTTCAAAATAAGTTTTTTTATGAATTGTGAAAGTATATATGAAAATTGTTACTTAATCACAGGAACTCAAACTGGAAATGGAACGTTTGATGAGGGAAGAAATAGAAATGCAAGAGGCTGTAGACGAAGTTCACAAATATCTAGCAGAGTCAAGGAAACGCCAACGAGAGGAGAGAGATCAGCGGAGGAAAGCAGATCAAGAGAGAAGGCGGGAACATGCACGGGAGAAATTCGAACAGGACAAAAAGAAGAGAGAGGAGGACAGCAGAAAGGTGATGGAAGAGCTGGACAGGATCCATGATCTGGAGATGAGAAAACAGAAGAAACTTGAAGAGGAGATGAGAAGGGAAGAGGAGGAAAGGCTCGCCATTGAACAAGCAGAGGTTCACATTTACAAATTTAGGAATAATTTGATAGATTTTCAACTATTGAATAACATGACCTGGCTTCAACTGTTCAACTGCTTACTCCTATTTCTTTTGTTTTTATGCCCCCCCCCCCCCCCCCCCC
>CAJDSM010000532.1:19198-31003 GCA_903981925.1 Ostrea lurida
CTAATTAAAAATGATCATACCTTCTGCCGCATGATCATAAACATCAATACTTTATAATGATTGACAACGTTGAAAAAAAATGAGGACATAAATCCAGCAGAATTAGCCAATGACAAATAACAAAAATTCAAAAATTTCTCATATATTAAAACACCTCTGCATGCATTAACACTTGTCTTACAATTGAAGGAAACACGGACTTCCCATGAATAAAAAAACTAAATTTGCATTATTAACTTACAGGAAATATTCCTTGCTGCCTATTAATTACAATCTAATGACTAATTGTTTTTCCTTTCAGAAAGATATGATGTGCATACTTAATGAAAGCAAGGCCTCTAATTTTAGTTACAAGTCAAAATTAAGATTTCAATATCGAAGCTAATTATAATCCTAATGATTTGATCAATTTGACAATTTTATTCAATATTTCTTTTCAACTGACAGGGTTATATGCAAATAAACTGTCAAAACATCCCTGAGAATCTACGTGCCTGTAAAACTTCACAAATTCGACACTTTACTCGCAAGCCAATACATTCTGTACTAAATCAGACATATGCTTCATTTACCAATGTTATCAATTAAACTATAAACCTGACAGTCATCATAATAGTATACACACTATTTGACTATAGGTTCAAGGACAACAGTTTGTTTTGTTGGGCCCAAGAAAGGATCTGTTGCCGAAGCCGTGGGCAGAGGGGTAAGTAACCGATCATGGTCAAACAAAACAGCTCTTGTCCAAGGACAATCTATAACTGCTTTATAATTGTTATACACCTTCGTTCCATTGTGTTTACTTAATTGTTTATTTTTCTCATAGGACTGAAAAAAAAATAAAATTAAACAACCATAAACCCCTAAATTACATAAAGACATGAATAAAACATTAAAATGTATTAAGTAATGTTTGACTCCCCCCCCCCCCCTTCCCAACTGTGCTCTTCTTGATGCAATAGAAAACATATGATACAGGACACCCAGGGTTTGTACAACACTTGATCTTTCCACTCTCCTGCAACCTAGTGCTGATATAAGCTCTAGATCATACCTGCATCTTCAATGTACTGATTTTGGGTGGGGACACCAAGGTTCTAAGGTCTATCTGTAACTTTGTCATTCTTCATGTACTGATTTTCGTGTGGGGACACCAGGGTTCAAGGTCTATCTGTAACTTTGTCACTTCAATTACTGATTTTGGGTGGGGACACCAGGGTTCAAGGTCTATCTGTAACTTTGTCACTTCAATGTACTGATTTTCGGTGGGGGACACCAGGGTTTCAAGGTCTATCTGTAACCTTTGTCACTTCAATGTACTGATTTTGGGTGGGGACACCAGGTTCAAGTCTATCTGTAACTTTGTTCACTTCAATGTCCTGATTTTGGTGGGGAACACTGGTTTAATGGTCTTAACTGTAATTTTCACTTCTAATGTCAGGCTGCCTGTCATTTTTAAGACTGGGTGGTCTCAGATCTGTTGCAACAGGACTTGAACCCACAATCACTTACACAAGCTCAGTTGATATAGACTAAGCTGTCTCTATATGAGTGAGGGCAATTACTATCTGTTAGTATGTATTAGATGAAAGGTGACTAAGAGACACTGGACCTATCACATTTATCAAAACACATTCTATGTATTGCATATTACTAATAAACTAAAGAGTCCAATTATATCTCTCATGACTTCCAGTTTATAGACTTCGATATAGTTTAAATAATTAAACTTGACATGGTTTTTTTTTTTTAGTGGTCTCATTTGTTAGACCCTGATGGGGAAAAATTATGAAACCAATTCCACAATTTTAACTTCCATCACACTTGTGCACAGTTTTCAAATATTTTCATTCCATTCCAAATAATTACTACCAGAAGAGTGCGCGAGGAAAGAAATTGCGCGAGGAAAGAAATTGCGCCTCTAAAGAACCCAACTCTGGCAGTGACAGCCAACTTCACCAATCAATGGCTGTGTGGTATCTCATTTTCTTCATATCCTTCCAAATTTTCATTTAGATTTTTCTTTGAGCTGCTGTGCCAGCAAGCGATTATTCACAAATAGGTCAGTTGGAAAACTCGGAAAAATTGTTTTTGTGTCGCCTTCCCGAGTAAGTGACCTACAGCCATTATAATGTTAGTCATCGACATCTTCATAATAATTTCATTCAAGCAAGCTTCTCAGTATGATAGAAGCATAGAAATCTTGAGAAAGACGCATTTGTGTCAAACGGCAAAAAATATTTGTTCTTGACAAATTATAATAATATATCATAATGTTATGTAATATTTATATTTTTGACATTTTAAGTTTCCTAACTGCTTGCATTAATAACTATTAGATATACCACTTGTCTCTCTCCTTAACATTTCACAATAAATATTTGTCATTTATGACAATTTCCACTTCACATCATGTTTATCATTCATACAGACAACCTTTTTTTTGAATTCAGGAAGGATGTTTTTCAGGCCTACACATATGTCAATTTCAGCAAAACAAAAGCAATGGAGATGTGAATATATAAAGCGTGTGTGTGTATATCATGAATACAAGTTAAGTCTCTTTATTGGAGTAAAATTGAATAAAAAATATATATTAAGAACTACTGCAAGTACCTAATCAGAAATATACATTAAGGTATGTTTAACACAAGAACATTAATTACAACAGGAGATGCTTACTCCTCCTAAGCACCTGATCCCCCTCTGGTATAAACTCCTGTTTTGTATTGTGTTGGGACTTCGAGATTGATCACTGTTGTTATCTTTGCCTTTCCATATAAAACTATCATCAAAATTCTCGCAAGTGATGTAAATTGAGACACCCAATATCTAATTCCATGTCCCATCATGGCATGTTCTTCTCATGTGACATTTATCTAATTCGCTTTACTGTAATGCATTTCCAGGGGATTACAATGATGTTAAAGCTCACAAGCCTCTGTATTGTAAATAATGGTGTACCACATGCTCCTTGCTTAAAGTGCTAGCACATTTCTGGTGTACTCTGACAAAATAAGAAATGAATTCTGATGAAAAATGAACCTTTTTGTAATCTGCATTTTCACTGGCTAATGCACTGAGGTTTGAGGCGTTCAACAAGAAATTGGAGGACAGAAAAGCTAGCGATTGCGATGTCAATAGTGCAAACATGTAGTGTCAAATGTAAACATTTTGTAAAACACTTTATAAAGCAATAAAACAAAACTCAACAAAATAATAAACATCACGCAGTGTGTAAAAATTGCATGTGGGGATAACTATCCTAAGCTCTCTTATTTGCAACCGAAAGTAAATTAAGTCAATTTAATCTTTGCAAACGGAGTTTTACCCATAATGCAATAGTGGAGCGGTTAGAACAGGTGGTTTGGAACTGTTAGATAATCATTGGAATTGACGAAATAAGACATACAGTAATACACATCAGTGCTATATATTTTCCATGATAATGCACTATACTAAGTTTTTGCTGAATGAATATCATTTCCACAAATTAACACCAAAGTTGTTCCCTGACAATGTGTCCCTCAGAGTCTTATACCTTCCCCGACACAGCACCACAAACCTTCAAATTATCCACGTACCTTTACAATTATCCACAATATCCACATACCTTTACAACTATCCACGTACCTTTACAATTATCACAAATATACATACCTCCACAAAATATCACGTACCTTTACAATTATCCACATACCTTCACAAATATACATGTACCTTTACAATTATCCACATACCTTCACAAATATACATGTACCTTTACAATTATCCACATACCTTCACAAATATACATGTACCTTTACAATTATCCACATACCTTCACAAATATACATGTACCTTTACAATTATCCACATTCCTTCACAAATATACATGACCTTTTACAATTATCTTTACAATTATCCACATACCTTCACAAATATCACATACCTTCTCAATTATATGCATATACTATTACAATTATCCACATACCTTCATACCAATCATAACATATACACAAAATATTACAGCTGAACTTCATACATAAACACACACAAGTCACCAGTGCCACCATAGAACGTGAAATCAGAGGAGAGATGGGTGTGGAATAAAATGGCTGAAACTCACTGTACAATTCACAGTTTAATGTTTGTACCACAGAGAACTTACACTGTGATAGGTGTTTGTGGTTGGAGGTGTGATAACTCTCTCTCTCAACTTTAGGCTAATGTTAGTGTTTGGTCAGTGTGATAACTCTTTTTATCTCTCTCTGTGACTCTCTCTCTCTCTCTGTGTCTCCCTCCCTCCCTCTCTCTGTGACTCCCTCCCCCTCCCTCTCTCTCTGTGACTCCCTCCCCCCTCTCTCTCTGTGACTCTTTCTCTCTCTCTGAACTTTAGGCTATGTGAGGTGTGTGTGTGGTTTGAAGGTGTGATAACTCTCTCTCTGACTTTCTCTCTCTCTCTCTCTCTGAACTTTAGACTAGGTGAGGTGTGTGTGGATTGGACAGTGTGATAAACTCTCTCTCTCTCTCTCTCTCTCTCCTCTCTCTCTCTCTCTCTCTCTCTCTCTCTCTCTCTCTCTCAAAACTTAGCTATGTATGTATGTGGTTTGGACATTGTGATAACTCCGGGGTGAACAGCCTCATATCTCCTTGGACTGTACACTGACAGTTAAATGTAGTATAAAGTACTTCAGCCAGTCGATTTATCACTACTTCATCTGGGTTTAACACAGTAATGAAACTTCAATTCAAAACGATCTGTAATGTCTAAACCCAAATATTTATTGCAGAATAAATAACAGTAGTGAGTCTACAATTGTCAATCACCAGCTGAGTTTCCCATAGAATAAACACTGTGTACATAAAACGGACTTCCTGTGCATTATAGTATATATCCCATATGAATAATTTATAATTAGCTCTCTCTCTGTGTAGAAGGTTAAATCCTTCATGTAATAGAACTCTACGAATTCAAAACTTTTAAAGTATTACATCGAGAGACACTATAATATACAGAACAGGAAACAAATAGAATTGGCCTTTGACAGATTTTTGTGTGATTTTCTTTAATTATTCATTTCAACCTAAAAAGCTTTGTAAAACTATTTGATTATCTATATTGGAAAGCTATGGTATATATAATTCCCCCCCAAGTATCAAAATTTGTGGATTTGCCAGAAATACTGTACAATTTCATTGATGTTTAATGTCATGCAAAAGCTTATATACACCTTCATAACAAATCTTGTCAAAATGTTTGAAATTCAACCATGAAAACAACAAAATTGCAATTCCAAGGATCAACGGTTCAACCTGAAGCGTATTGCATTATATATATAAATTAACATAAAAAGTTCTGGAGTCTTGAAATGTATATTCGTGAATAAATCGTCACAATTATCTCAATGAAATATGCCTTTGAAATACAGCATACACTGTTTGACATCATTGTTATGGTTACAAGAAAGGTGATCTTTTTTTACAAATTGTAATGATAAGCATTTCCCCATGAACATGCTGCAGTAATGTAAACAAAGAGTGTATGAATACAGAACTACTTTACCAAATTTAAATACTGTGGAATCATTTTAATTTGTGGGGGCCAATGTTCGATGGTAATCAAAATTTTGCTGGTTCGTGGGGACGTAATTTCGTGGGTAGTTGATAAATAATGCGAATGGCATAATATTCATAAGGAATATAAGGGAAATAAAACATGTTCGTGGGGATGTTATTTCGTGGGTAAAAGTGACCCACGAAATCAACGAACATTGGTCCCCCACGAACAATGATGATTCCACAGTATTATAATATTACATCTATTATACACAGCTAGAAATTCAGACAAAAATAAAATCAGAAATTCATTTCTTTTTTAAAAATGCATGAGTGTATGAATTGCAACGCTTCACACTGTCATTGACTATTCACGGAGTACTAACACGCTTCATGAAGTATGCGGGCGTGAAGCGTTCCGCAGGTCATACTCTCATGAATTTCCAGAAATGAAATTTATTTCTGACAATGGTTGTAACCATACACCATTAAGGTTCTTCAAACTCTGTCCAAGATGACAATGCAAATAGCAACACTACTGATGAACGAACAGTCAAAACATAGAAACAAAAAACAAACAAAAACCTAGAAAAAAACCTTTCTCACTAAAATTAACTTGGACCCATATTTGTGTCATGATTTGAGGTGGCTTGCCATATGATACAGGTCCCACGTGGCACAGTAATTTGCCTGCATTGCACTAGCAGCTATTTATACATTGACCAGCAACTTGTTGATGTTATATATAGCACAATCTGTCACATGATCATATCATTTTGTATCCTGACAATAACAACTATAAATGGACACATGTGTCACACAGTTACACCATCACGCAGTGTGGAGACGGACAGACAGGCATGGATTCAGTTACTTCTACATGATCCTTTGATTTTGAGTTTTTGACATAAAAAAAACCCCCAATTAAACCATAAAAAAAATCTTGTAAATGTTTGCTGATTATCAATCGAGAGGAAGACAGATGCAGTTGATTGGGATCTAACTAACTTCGGATGTGGACATTCACCATCTACGAGATCACGTAACAAACCGATTAACCAGAATGCTTTTTTTCAACAAACCGATTCACCAGAATGTTTTTTTCAACAGGTCCCAATGGTATGACAGCAAGGGTTGTGATGTAATTTGCTACATGTGCAACTTTCGTACATTCATTCAGTAAACCTCGACCACCTCGATTTTCTATAAACACACGTAATGAGACAATCCTGGCCAGGATATGTGTATCTTCTAATTTTACCTGAGCAGTTTACTTTATACCAGTATTTGAACAAGGTTTTACTGACAGGGAAAACGATATAGATCGGAATGCCTCTCTACATATGTGTTGCTGGGTTGGTGAAGATTGCCAGTGTCAACACGAAACCTTCTAGTTGTGCTATTCACGTGTCACAAAAGTTTTCAAAACATCTTTTGACTGTAAATACTAACAAACAGACAGACAAGACACTTATATCAAATGTCACAGCCTGTAGAGAAAAAGGAAATTACTGAGATGAAATATCCTATTGCAGGACACAACATCTCACAATATACAAGCACACACAAGATAACAAACAGAATAAACAAACGTAGCAAGTGTCCACTGTGTGCTGTTTAGCGAGGCCTTATTTTATAGTCACAGATGGTGGAGTAGAATACAAGTAGCCAAGTACTCGGATCTCGCATTTAATGGAGAGCAGAGAAATATTCAGGGGCAAAATGTGTGTAATTACTCCAGAACGAAACCTAAGTCACTGGAAGATAAGGCAGTTCATACACCGCCTCTCTGTATACACACACAAGCTGTCGAATGTCGGAATAAATTCTCCCATTTCATAAACCATTATACAGACTCTCATTTACAACAGAAGAAAAAAAAAGTTTATATATATATATATATAGTACTTACTTTTTACATGGTCACAGTGTAATAATTCCTATGGCAGAAAATCAGAAAAGTGTATAAAACTCCCAAAATAAAACACAACTACACACACACACTGTACTGTGTTCAGTGAGACGGTGGCCTAGATCTGTTCTCCAGAGGTTGAAAAAAAAAAACCACCAGCAATGAAGTGCAACAAAATTAAACACTCTTACACTGAAAGACAAATATTGATTGCAGTTCCAATTAATCCTACTGTAGAAAAAGTCCAGGCAAAGAGGGGGATCCTGCCCCTCGGAGGAAATCAGTGTATTAAGAGCCCGAACAGCTGAGCCACACTTCACTGTCTTGCCATAGACTTGTTTATGTCAGAGCGCTCAGAGAGAGATACACATTTTCAAGGTCTTCCCTACGTCACGCATTACACACATACAAGTTGGTGTAAACCTATCTCTCCTTTCGCATAATAAGTTACCATATGCTTGAGTGATTACCGGAGCGTATTCAACAACCACAGGATTTTTAAATCCCAGGGATTCATAATGGTTTACCAGCTCAACTGGCCAATATGGAGGGACACCCTTAATTTTGCTAAGAGGATTAGCAGTTAGACTTAAATACTTGAAAATCGACTGTGCAGAAAAAAATACAACAAAGTGAAAAATAAAGTGCTTCATTATTTATGAAAGTTCTGAAGGTTCAAAGATAACCGGGTGTTTTTGATTTCTAGATCTCATTTCTGTACATGGTGATAAGACTTCCTGTGCATTAAACTAATTAAGCGGCAGGAACACATCACCCTAAACAGGAATCCCTTTATAAACATTCACATATCTTACATAAAATCAAGGCAATTTTAAATGAAAATGATGTAAATAGACCTATGGGCTACAACGCTCACCCATACCACCTTGTTCACACTTGTGCTTTAAATCTTTTGTGTATTATAGCTGAAATGATAACCCCAGGTCTACACAACATGATCTGTATCATGATACACTAATGAGTAGATATGGTTATTTTCCTTATGATACGATAGTACAATATTGATTGATTATTTCTTGTTTTACGTCCCACACGAGAGATGTCACCATTACCGGTGAAGGGTTGCAAAATTTAGGCCTATGCTCGGCACTCAGGGCCTTTGAGCAGGGAGGGGTCTTTTTTGTGCCCCACCTGCTGTGACACGGGACCTCGTTTTTTTCCGGTCTCATCCAAATGACCGGGGCAGTCACCTCTTACGACACGCAAGGGGATGCTGAGGACCTATTCTATCCTGAGACCCCCACAGGTCTGCTAGTAGAATAAAATGTCCAGTATGTATATTAAAAGCTTACTGAAGTAGGAGACCGAAATAGATCATAATGCTGATAATACAGTTACACATAGTCCCTATAAAACTAAAAGTTGATGATGTTTTGTTGTAAACAAAGGTGAGGGGCAATTAGTACTAGAGGTGACTGTGCAACAATTAGATACTGTATTTTTTTCATAATGAATGAGATCCTCTAGCTGTCTACCACTGAAGTCATCCATTTTCTGTTGTCATTGCTGTCAGTTCTTATGTATGACAAAGTGTGACTTCTTGTGTGTTTATCATTGCAATGCAAATTTGCACATCTATGAAGGAGAGAGAAAAAAACAAGAGAGACATAGAGAGAGTGTGAGACATATAGAACATTTTTTCTTAGGTATTTCAATAATGCTACTTTTTACAAATGACTTGGCACATGTATACCATTAAATATAATACATGTACATACTATTATAACATTAGTTTTTCCCCTATCTTTTCCATGGTTACAACGATAAATTTTTTTTCACCTTTACCATGGTTACAAGATGCATGCGCATACAGATCTTGCAAAATTATGAACTTTCCTTAAAAGACATAAAAGACTGATGAACATTAATCAGCAGGATAAGAAATATACAGTATTTGTGATTGTCATTTTGTTGCAGTCAAAATATTTCACATTGCAAATGGAAAGGGCACGTACGATTCAGCAAAAAAGCTCACTTGAGCTTATAGTCATCTGGTGAGCTAAAAACCTCAAGACTTTTTTCGTGATGATATTATGGTGCCTTAGAAACTTTACAATAAATGACATTTGTATGGTATATGTATGGTGACATTTGCGTGGTGAAGTTCGCACTGTGCGTGTATTTGTATAGTACTGGCGGCAAGATTAATAATGGAGACTTTGATATCTCACCAACGTACTGCTGCAGACTACTTCTGCCTCCAGAAAGTTAAGTGTCAAACTGTCTTTGGTGACATGTTGCCTAAGTATCTCCTAGCACCTCCAAATCTAGAGAAAATTAAGTTTGTCTGAAATGATAATAGATCATACAAGATCAAGAGGCTCGGATGACTAACACAAGAACTGATCATACCAATTAGGACTTCACATTGTGAAACAAAAAAAGCAACTCCATCAAATTGAACTATTCTGCTGAACTAAATGTAAAATTAGCATCTAACCACTACTCCTGGTTCTCCATCCCCCTTCTGTCGTCTGCTGCTATGTAATTTACAGCATGTCTAATGAGCTAGGACACCCAAGTATTTTGTGCCTGATCATAAGAGTGGCCCCTGTAAAATCTCTAATTATAAGCACTAGCAGACAACTGCTAAAACAAAACAACCACTTTGTCTGCAAGACGTCTCTAACCTTCATATAGTCCTGATGCAAGCTCTGATACGTACCACTGATAAAAATAAAAAGTCTCAAAACGGATATTTCCTTGTTGTGTCGTCAAGAGTGAGAGAGATTATACACCAACAGTCCAAAAGAATTGAGCCAATGCTCACTTGTGATAACCCCGCTCTAAACTAATTACAATTGTCAATATAGTGGTACATCAATTCCAAATTCTCGGCAAAACAGGAAGTTGATGTCTGATGAATCCGAAATTGCATCCCACAATACATCATACCTACATAAAGCTTCATGCAAAACATTAGTAGACTGCGAGATATAGTTGTTACAAAAAATGTTGTATATGAGCACTGTATGTAAAAAATTCCAAGTTCTCGGCAAACAGGAATTAAATGTCCGATGAAATCTTGAAATATGCATCCCACAATACACCATACCTATGTAAAGCTTCGTGCAAAATATTCGGCAAACGTTATACATAGTTGCTGAGAAATATGTTGCAAAAAATGGCTAACACAAATGTGTGTTGGCTGGAATGATGGACAGACAAACGGATGGGGTGAAACAGTTACTGTATAAACCCCCCCCCCCCCACTTACGGAGCAATTACATTATATCATATGTGGTGTTGTTGGATTTTGGGCTAGCTGTGTGTTAGTTATATATATATTAATTCAACCATCGTTCTGTTTCCTTTAGATAGCCTTGAACATAATATATTTGTCAGATTTGTTGATGAGAGGGCTGGTCACCACAATCCTGAGTTTGACATTACCGCTTAATTGTTCGCTTGTCCGGCACCAGCCCAAAATAACAGGTGAATGTTACTTTGTCTAATTGAATGAGTATATCTTTTGGACTGCCTCTCAATGAAAGGAACGAAGTAGTTTTGTCCAATGTTGACGATCCTGTTCTTGCATTCATGGAGTCTTTCTGGACCAAGCAATTTATTTTACCGTTTGGTTGGAAATACATTATAGTCATTTGCAGAAAATCAAGTACTATACAGAATTTTCTGAACAGGTAAAAACTGACCCTAGAAAAGACCAGCCCTACAATTACTGACAACAGTCCTACAGTTACTGACAACTAACAGCCCTACAGTTACTGACAACCAACAGTCCTACAGTTACTGACAACTAACAGCCCTACAGTTACTGACAACCAACAGTCCTACAGTTACTGACAACTAACAGCCCTACAGTTACTGACAACCAACAGTCCTACAGTTACTGACAACTAACAGCCCTACAGTTACTGACAACCAACAGTCCTACAGTTACTGACAACTAACAGCCCTACAGTTACTGACAACCAACAGTCCTACAGTTACTGACAACTAACAGCCCTACAGTTACTGACAACCAACAGTCCTACAGTTACTGACAACTAACAGCCCTACAGTTACTGACAACCAACAGTCCTACAGTTACTGACAACTAACAGCCCTACAGTTACTGACAACCAACAGTCCTACAGTTACTGACAACTAACAGCCCTACAGTTACTGACAACCAACAGTCCTACAGTTACTGACAACTAACAGCCCTACAGTTACTGACAACCAACAGTCCTACAGTTACTGACAACTAACAGCCCTACAGTTACTGACAACCAACAGTCCTACAGTTACTGACAACAGCCATACAGTTACTGACAACAACAGCCCTACAGTTACTGACGAGCAACAGCTCTACAGTTACTGACAACCAACAG
>CAJDSM010000533.1:0-20822 GCA_903981925.1 Ostrea lurida
ACCCAAAAGAGATTAAACCTATCCCCCTTTTAATCCTTTTATCTAATTATCTATCTATCTATCTATCTATCGTATCTGATCTATCTACTATCTAATCTATCTATCTATCCTATCATCTTATCTATCTATCTCTATGCTATGCTGTATCTGGTAGTAGATGTACTTTTATATGGTGATAAAATAGTCGATTAATTAAACATAATCTAAAATAATTAATATTAAATTTTATAAGAATAAATTAGTTAAAGCCATAATTAAAACTTAGAGGTTTTACAGTAATTATAATTTATATTTCTCTCTTACTAACTGGGTTTTAGTAATAGCGATACCTCCCTGGATCCACAACACATTCACACCACATTTAATTCATTGGTCCAACATTGAAATAGTTGGATTTTATTGGTTAGAGCGTTTGTTCTTTGTGTGGGTATGAAAACTTTTCATCCGGGGTTTGAGAATCTCAGACAGAAAAGACATACATTTTTGTGCTCCTTGGAAGTTGTGGGACAGTATTCAAATTTATTATTTTTCTTATTATCTTGAGACCTGAAGACTGAATAAGTAAGTTTTAACATTTTACTAATAATTAACTTTAGTAACTTTAGTATTTTGATTAGATAAGTGTATGCTTTGATACAACTTATTTAGAATAAGCAAAATGCACATAATCAATGGAATTACTAGATTCATAATTTATAATTTAATATGGGATATTTTGTATAAGAAATATTTGAGAATGAGATTTATATTATTATTAACATGAAATAGATTAATTCTGTAAAGAACATATATTTATTTATTAAATTACTGTTTTGGTTTAAATCAAGATTGCTGGTTTTATTGAACAAGCCAGTGTACTTCAGTTCCATAAAATTGGTAATGTTTCTTGTGTATTATTTCATGATCTTTTCACTTAGAATTATAAAGGAAAGAATATCTTTTATAATTGGTAATATGGTACATTATTGATTTTAGAGTTTAACCTCCTTAGGACATTTGATTATGCAATGTTATATATCTAGATTTGATGTGTAATTTATTAGGGAGTACTAATAACTTTTATTTTTAATATAATTTAGTTCATTTGTAAATTCATAGATACTGAAATGTATAGTTAATACTAATATGTTAATGTATAATTTCAGGGCAACCTTGTCCTAACTATTTATTATTTATCTAACACCTGAACAGAATATAATGAATAACGACAACTGTGTTTTCTTCGTTATTCTGCGGGAAAGTCCCGTTAATAATATGTTATCTATTCTATTATTTATCTATCTATCTATCTACTGACTATCTTTCTTCTGTCTGTCTGACGCCGACCCCCAATATATTTAATGAACTATTTCTTGTTTCATGTTAAAAATTTAACATGAATTTAGTTCATCAACATTTGTACTTTATTGCAATTAAATGCTACAATGTGCGTATAAATTAGCCACAACGACATATTGAGTCTAATCGAATTCAAGCTTGGGTTTCTTCATTAGCTGCATTTCTATAGGCATTTTGCCCCGCCCACAACTTTTACATCCCAACAAACACAAGTTCGATAAGATATAACGTAATGGGGGTCAATGATCAGACTGATGTTTTTGGAATACGATTATAAAACTTTTAAAATTTGTTCGTGATAACTGTATTGAAATTGCTGCTATTCTACAAAGTTAAAATTGGGAAAATTTTTTATTCATAACCTCTTTCTATGGAAACCATTTGAACTCCATGACCTTCCTTGAATAGACGATACCACGTGATTTGAAATTATGCATTGTCCGCTTTTATATTCCTTTGAACAACGTTCGTGTTATTTTTGTTTTTTTTTTTTTTGTTTTTTTTTTTTTTGATAAATTTTATTTAGATAAATGTATTTAACTATTTGAATTAATGCCGTGTAGTTTTCAAAGCGAATAAATCTGATATTTCCGCTACCAAGGGTTTTTCGGGTTGCCCCACCCTCCGGCCACTCCTTTAGCCAAGGTTTTGGTCCACTCCGCGTCACCCCGCAAGGGAGTGGAGTGCACCGAAAGACTCTTGGCTACGAAGATAAAATGTTTTTTTCTGTGTATAGTAGTTACATCATTTTGCATAGGTGAAATGCACTAACAATTGATTAATATTGCATCCCAAAAATTAGATCAGACATTACTCATCAGTGTGAATTGACACGATTATGATTCATGTTTATACAGGGATCGCATGCGGTCTATATCATGATCCGTTAAACCTCGCTCCGCACACTCCGTTTCATCATTAATTCATGAAGTGAAAGATTAAAAACACTGACGAACTGCCGGTAGTGAGGTTGAGAAATCAGTCGAATGTTTTAGCATTCCAAGACATAAACAACGGAACTAATAAGTTTTCAGAGAATCATTGTTTGGGCGTTTATGTCAAAAAAAAATATTCTAACTTTAGGTGATAGTTTTGATTTGGTAGTCAATGTAAAAGGGGCCAGCAATATTCGCGGGACTTTCGAACTCTATCCTTTTGATATATACAGTAATTCTTTGAATCGACTGTTTTCAATATACTACTTTAATTGCCCAATATTGTGATGTAACATGTATTTTGTATTCGTAATATAATTATTCCAATGCTATAGTGTAGTTTTTGTATTTATTTTATTTTATTCTTGATCTTACTATACTTTGATACTAATTTTGATAAGTGGGTTTTTACTTTCTTGGTTATATTGCTTCGGAACTTACTGTTTAGTAGTTATAGATTATTCCAGTGGTAAAATCAGGTGAATACAGGATGATAGTCTAATGAGAGTAGATAGAAATAGAAATATCAGAATATCTCATGTATCGAATCACGGTAAAATACTATTACCACAGTCTGTGCAATCGATAGGACTAGGCTTAGTATATTTGTCATCTGTTCGTTATCTTTGCCTCCCGGGGGACTCTTCCTATATATTGCTATACCACAGACCTGCCGCTGGTATGGGTCGCTTTTTTTTTGACAATCAATATAATCAATGGGGTGCATTCATCAATCTTGTTTATTAATGGGTAGACAATTTTTGATATGCCACTTTTATTTGCTGGAGTTCATCTCTCTAAAAGTTTTGAAATCAAAGATAATTTAGGACATTTTTCCGAATATAATAAAACCCGGGTATAATTACAATATGCACTTACTTGAATGGGTGCGGCCATATACATGAATAGGTCACATTTTTGGTATAAAATATTATGATTGGTAGAATTTCACCGGCAATATATGAATGGGTAATGGTTTCAAAAATATTGAATATATTAATTTTTATGGGGGGTGGGTTTGATCATTCAAGCGGACGCTGTTACCAAAAGTATAGGTTGAGACCCCCCCCCCCCCCCCGGGGCTTTGGCTTTTACATCATATTTTATGAAATAATTATATTTAAACTTGAATTGATTATATTGTTATTTTTTACTTTATGTTTTAATCCCCTAATAAATATTTATGATGATTTGTGCCTATATGCAAAAGACGCGAATCAACCAAAGTTGGTTTGGGGTATCGAATATACAAGAACTACTTACTGAGGGTTTTAAAAATAATGTAAATATATGAACTTTTTAGGTTGAAATGTATGTAATTTGGTTTTTGGAAAACAAATTTGATGTTTTATTTTCCAAGAAAAATTAATTAATATTGGGTTATTATTTTTTTAAATTTTGACTCCTTTTTTGTCGGTGTACGATATGACTCATGAGTGCTAAAATGTCACATTTGTAAATTTTCCTGTACATTTTTCATTGTGACATAACAAATTACTTAATAATGGCTGTTCAGTGAAACGCTATTCAAAGGATTGGCGGAAAGTTTTAAAGACATATCACAATAAAAACACAAACAAATGCATTTTCTAAGAATGTAATATAAGCAGATAATTATGATTTATTGAAAGATTGTTAGTCTCATACTGCAAGCGGTTGTGTGCAAAACCAAATTTTCAATAACGCGCTAACGCGCGTTTATTCAATTTGTATGCACCACCGTTGCGTTATGAGACTACATCTTTCAGATAAATCATAATTCATTGCTTAATTACATACCCTCATGCGAATATTTTCATCATAGGAGACGTCACCATTGCCGATGATAGACTGCAAATTTAGGCCTGTGCTCGTGCCTCGATAGCAAGAGCAGGATAGGGATCTCTATAATACTGCATCAGATTTCTACTCGGTATTACACATAGATTAATGGAGCGTCCAAATTAACAATAAACTCAAATATTGAAAGAGTGATCTTTGATTTTTTTAGACGATGATTTAATTTCATTGTAGTGCGCGCAATAATGTCAATTTAAAAGATCTCTTCAAATAATTAATGATATTTTTATTTTTTTAATTATTGCGCGCATTAATTCAATTGATGATATCTTTAATTCTTTTGCTGAATTGAAGAGCGCTATAATTGAATTATTACTCTGAGTCTCTTTAAATGAATTAAAGCGCGCATTAATTGAATTAATCAGCGCGCAATAATTAAATTGTTGCTCTCTTCAATTGAATTAATGGTATCATTAATTATATTAATGCCGCCGAATTAATTCAATTTACTTGCTCTCATTAATTGAATTAATGTATCATTAATTCAATTAATTCTCATTAATTGAATTAATGATATCATTATTTCAATTAATGAGAGCAATAATTTTTTAAAGAGCGTACTGGCATGGCGAAATGTCGCCGCTGATCGCCGACTCGAATTTCCTCTACCCTAAATAATATCTGAGCACATTTTTTCCTTGGCCCTTTTCTACGATGATTCTCAATAAAATACACTTCAAAAAGTTTATCTGCGAAATGAACATATTTGACTGGCATGGTTGGTTTTTTTTTTGGGTTTTTTTTAAACCCCCCTCCCCTCTTTTTTTTTTTTACCTTAGTTTTACAATTATATGTCCCATTTTAATGACAAGAAAAAATCTTCATTCGATAGCACATACACTTTATTACATTTATTTACATTCTTTTAGACAAGATTTAAAGGTCTGAGTTAAATATAGTTTCTGTACTGACCAAGGGCCAATGGCTAACATTTAAAGTACTTGAATGTTGGCGCTCATTTTCATCCGTCCATGCGATACATAAAGTCTTCGCATTCCTTTACAACTCCTTGCATACCTCACATTCCTATGACGTCACATATTCCACAGACCTGGCAGTAAGAACTTTTGCAGCTCCAGTCCATTAATTCTCATAATATTCATATCATAACACAAGAATTAAAAATAGGAGTGCCGGAAAAGGCCCCAGAAATCCCGAGGATCATGGACCACTGGTTAGAGAAGGTGTATAAAAGACTAAAAGTTTAATTTTCGAAAATATCAGTGTAAGAAAACATATTCAATAACTGTTCATTTCATAGATAAACTGTGTGAAGTGTACTACGTAGACAATTATTGCAGAAAAGGAACATGTCGAGATAGAGTTAGATTTAGAAGACGTATTTTAGATAACATATATACCATTCGCTAGGTTAGATTGAAAGGTCTGTTTTAATGTAGTAACTAACCACAGGTCAAACCACATTATCTAAGGTTTCAAGTGCTTGAATGTCAGCGCGCATTTCGCTGTACAAATACTTGGTCAGCTCTCAGCTATATTTATTCAAATGTAAAACTTTGATCCCCTATTGTGGCCCCATTGTACCTCCAAGGGTAATGATTTGAACAAACCTGAATCTCCACTATACCAGGAAGCTTTCATAAAAATTTCAGATTTTCTGGCCCAGTGGTTCTTGAGAAGATTTTTAAAGGTTTTCCCTATAAATTCCCATGTAAAAATTTTGATCCCCTATTGTGACCCCACCATACCCCCGGGGGTCATGATTTGGACAAACCTGATTCTCTACTATATCAGAAAGCTTTCTTATAAATTTCAGCTTTTCTGGCCCAGTGGTTCTTGATAAAATGTTTAAACACTTTCCCTATTACACGAGGGTTGTCCATAAAGTTCGTGGACAAGCCTTAATTTATATGAAAGTAGCGTTATAGATATTTATTATTAGCATATTTATAATGCTTTACTACATTCTATATGTGAATTATAAAATGTAAAATTTTGTCCGATTTTATACGTATACATGAAATTACAAGTATGACTTCGTTATTAGACTCTGGATGGTGATCTCGGAGTACGGCAAATATTTTAATGAAAAAGTTGCTGATCGTTTCATGCAGTTCATTTGTATTTTGTAAGATCCCGCCAAGATTGAGATGATTTTTACATTATGGTGTTTTCAAGAGTTTCAATTTCAAAACTGAAAAATTTGAACGTTCAAAGTATCGAAATGGCAGAGAAGCCGAGGTTTGGATCTATTAGACAGTTTCATCATTGTTCGAGAAAAAGTGACGTTTCGTTCGAAAAAGGCGGAGCAGAGAGCAGCGATCAAATTTTGTGTAGATATTGGAAAAACACTCACAGAGAACCATGAATTCCGTAAACAGTCGGGAAAATATTGTAATGTTGGCCATTCATTAGTGTTTAAGCAATATAGAAAATTGTTATACGGAAGGGACAGTTTCCGGGATGACATGCTTGAGGGAAGACCCATGGCCATCTTTCGAGATTGCAGTGCTGCGAAAAATGAACTTTGTGACGTGCTCGGCAGTGATCGGCGACTAACAGTTCGTGAAATTGCAGGGAAATATGGAATTTCAAAGATTTCGGTACATGAAATGTTATCACATGATCAATATATGAATTACATATAAAACCAGAACTTTGCAGAATGGTTAAAGCGGCATAAAAATTGTGCGTGTTGAGTTTAACGGTGACTACCTTGCAAAAAGTTAACTTAGCGACGTCAATGATTTTCATTTTAGTGCTCTGGATATGAGTTTGTGTCTGTTTTGTATTTGGTAGAATTATAACTAAATGTGCTTTGTTTGTAATGAAAATTTGCATATTAATAAAATAAAAGATGAATTTAACGATAACGTTAGTTTCATATATGTACTTATCAATGTTTGTCAGTTTTTATCAAGGTTGTTCACGAACTTTATGGACAACTCTCGTATCTCCACAATCTAATAAATTAGATATAGATCAAGACTATGGGCTCACGGCGGGTGTGACCGGTCAATAGGAGATGCTTACTACTCCTAGTCACCTGATCCCACCTCTGGTGGTCCAGCGGTCCGTGTTTGTCAAACTCGTTTTTGTATTCGTTTGGGACTTACGAGATTGATCAGCGATCATCACTGTTCGTTATCTTTGCCTTTATATACAGGCATCAATGCACACCCGTTCCAACAACTTTAACAAGAGGCCCATGGGCAACATCGCTCAACTGAGCACTGTTTCACCAAGAAGAGCAGTAGTAGCAACTTTAATCCCTTATTGTGGTCCCATCCAACCCTCGGAAGGGTTATCTAAACAAGCTTAAATCTACTCCATATCAGGGAGTTTTCAGATAAATATTCACTAATCTGGTTCAATGAAGATTTTAAAAGAATTTCCCTAGATATTTGCATTTAAAATATTGATCCCTTCTTGTGGTCCCACATTACCCCTGGAGGTCATGATTTGAACAAACTTTTATCTTCACTATATCAGGAAGCTTTTCTGGCCCAGTAGTTCTTTAGAAGAAGATTTTTAAAAGATTTTCCCTATATAATCATATATAAAAATGGGACCTCATTGTACCCCCGGGGTCATGATTTGAACAAACTTGAATCTCCACTATATCAGGAAACTTTCAAATAAATTTCAGTTTTTCTGGCCTATTGGTTCTTGTAAAGATTTTTAAGATTTTTAAAGATTTTCACTATATAATAATGTGTAAAATTTTGATCCCCTATTGGGGCCCCATCGTATCCCCGGGGATCATGATTTGAACAAACTTGAATTTCCACTATATCAGGGAGTTTTCATATGAACTTCAGCTTTTCTGGCCCAGTGGTTCTTGAGAAGATTTTCAAAAAGATGTTCCCTATATAATCATATGTAAAATTTTGTTCCTCTATTGGGGACCCCATCGTGCCTCCAAGAGTCATGATTTGAACAAACTTGAATCTCCTCTATATCAGGAAGCTTTCACATAAATTTCAGCTTTCCTGGCCCAGTGGTTCTTGAGAAGATTTTTAAATGACACCACCCTATTTTTGCATTTTTGTGATTAGCTCCACTTTAATGGGGGCCTGGTCCATCATTTGAACAAACATGAATCCCCTTCACCCAAGGATGATTTGTTCCTAGTTTGATTGAATTTGGCCCAGTGGTTCTTGAGAAGAAGTCGAAAATGTGAAAAGTTAACATTAACAAACAGACAGACGGACAGACAAACGACGGACAAAACGTCACAAAAGGCGATTAGAATAACTCACTGAACTTCGGTTCTGGTGAGCTAAAAAACAATATGCCCCCTGATCTTTGATCTCTCGAGCAATACAAACTTGAATGAAACAAATGGAATATATGAAAATATTAAGTGCACAGTTTTACCATGTTAATCAACATTTCCTTAAAACCTGAAAAAAAAATCAAAGGCTTCACAGAAAATCTCCAGTTAGAAAATATCTATGTACAGATCATATGAAAACAAAACAAGCTTTGTATTGAGGAGGGCATAAACATGTTACTTAAAATTGTTCCTTAGGATTTATAATTTCATGATAACAGTTACATATGAAACCAAATGTTTCTCAAAAGACAGAGAAATGAAACATTAAGTTGTGCTTATCCATTTTCTACAATAAATTCCCGTGCATTTAACAGTCTGACACTTGTTCCAATGAGACGGGTATTTTGTGTCTATTTTTTGTGCTGTGTGTCATATTTTATAGTGTGTATGTGGATTTGGTTGGAAACATCGAGCATATTGAGATTTGGTAGGACAAGGAAAAGATATATTGTTTTGAAGGAGACAAAATGTAGTACCTAATCCTTTTCCTGAAAATTTGATCAAACTTAATTATAAAGCATTGATTTGTTAATAATGATACAACTCCAGCTTTAAATGAACTAGCTGATCACATAGGAATGAATTCATAGGTTACTGTAGTATTATAAGAGTATATTAACATTAGAGACACAAGGTGATATTGTATTATTAGCAGAAATTAACTCTTGTATTGCTTCAATTGCTTTCAACCCCCATAATAAAACAAACTAGACATGACATTCTTAAATAAATCCACATTTTGTAATACATGTACATATAGATTTTCACATCCAGATGTACATTCAATACTTCAATACAATTTTGAATTTTCCTGTGCATTTATATGCATATGACAGTTTTGTACTTCATCCCAAACTAATGTTTAAAATATACTATTGGGTGTAAAAATGCCTTCTGGGGCCCTTGGTTAATCCATTGGTTAATACAGAATCTTGTATATAAAAAATATGATAAATTGAAACAGTAGAGGTTGATATCATATTATTTGCATTGATTGACAAAACTTTGGTTAATGTAAATATTGAAAGCTACATTCTAATTGACGGAAACTTGTGTCCAGCATTGCATGCCTGAACGACTGTGGATTAGAGAATGGTGATTGGTTTGAGCATTACGCATGGAATACCTGTTGATGTTTTTTCTGGGTCGATCGTGTCAATATCAATATTAAAGTCGCCGCTGATAACATCCAAGAAGAAATCCGGGGGATTATTGTGCTCCTGGATTTTGTAACCTGATAAATAGAACAAGTCAGTGAAGAGAATGTAGGACAGGTATACCTATATGTCTATTATCTGATAATCCCCTGTTAGTCCCCTTCTGTTTTAACAGTGGGACAGTTAGCAAGGGGTCATAAAATTTAAGGGGTCATAAAATATGGGACTAAATTTAAGGGGTCATAAAATATGACTTGAGCAATTTTTTAAATATATAGATATAACAGCATATCTTCCATGCATGTATTGTTTAGGCAAGGCCTATAAAGCTTATGATCAGTCATTATGTTTCAAAATGTTTACTTATTTCACTGCTAGTACTAATTGGATACAGAGTCTAATTAAAATGAATACTAACATTAACTCAATATTATTGACTTGCAGATTAAAAACTGTTCGAGCATTTGTTGAACATAAATACTGATTTCCCTTTCCCCCATATTGCAATCCATAAATGAAAAATGTGACCTTGGCTCATGGTCAATGACTTTAAACATAAGCAACCTTTGTACCAAGTGTAAGCATATAATGTTATGGACAAAAACAATAGTAACTTGTAATCAACAGTGTCCAGGTGACATTGGGTCTGGGTTATAAAACTCAATCAGTCTGGTCATAAGCAACAATTACAACCAAGTATCCCCATTTTAACGTTGTAGCTTTCAAATACTTCAAATGGAGTAGAACAGACACACCTGTACACAGACCAATGGAGGTTGACAGATACATCTGTACACAGACCAATTGGAGTGGAACAGATACACCTGTACACAGACCAATGGAGTAGAACATATACACCTGTACACAGACCAATGGAGTGGAACAGATACACCTGTACACAGACCAATGGAGTGTGACAAATACACCTGTACACAGACCAATGGAGTAGAACATATACACCTGTACACAGACCAATGGAGTGTGACAAATACACTGTACACAGACCAATGGAGTGATAGATACACCTGTACACAGACCAATGGAATGGAACAGATACACCTGTACACAGACCAATGGAGTAGAACATATAACCTGTACACAGACCAATGGAGTGTGACAGATACACCTGTACACAGACCAATGGAGTGGAACAGATACACCTGTACACAGACCAATGGAGTGGAACAGATACACCTGTACACAGACCAATGGAGTGGAACAGATACACCTGTACACAGACCAAATGGAGTAGAACAGATACACCTGTACACAGACCAATGGAGTGTGACATATACACCTGTACACAGACCAATGCAGTGGAACAGATACACCTGTACACAGACCAATGGAGTGTGACATATACACCTGTACACAGATCAATGCAGTGGAACAGATACACTGTACAAAGACCAATGGAGTGTGACAGATACACCTGTACACAGACCAATGGAGTGTGACAGATACACCTGTACACAGACCAATGGAGTGTGACAGATACACCTGTACACAGATCAATGAAGTGGAACAGACCAATGGAGTGTGACTGATACACCTGTATATAGACCAATGGAGTGGAACAGATACACCTGTACACAGACCAATGGAGTGTGACATATACACCTGTACACAGACCAATGCAGTGGAACAGATACTAGGGGTGAAACGATACATCGCGATGCAGCTGAATCGCGATGTACTGGTCTCGATTCGATGTTCGATTTATTCTGGGTCTATTTCGGTTCGATACTGTTCTAGAATTATAGCACAAATTGTTTTTGAAAACACGGTTTCTGACTGGCCAATGCAATTGAAAATTGTCTAGTCATCGTTTGAATAAACTTTGCTGTGTAAAATTGTTGCATTTTGGTTGAAAGATGCACCATAATGTATAAATCCTGGGTATGGCAAGTTAAAATTTTTTATTTAATGTTGAACTCTTTTGTATTGGTCTGAATTTGTTTGCAGAGAGCAATAAATACAATGAAACATAAAAAAATCTTAGCATTGTAAATGATTTGGTACATGCTATTGTATCGAATCGAAAATCATCGAATCGAGACTAAAGTATCGAAAATCGCATCGAATCGAGAAGGTACTGCATCGTTTCACCCCTAAAGATACACCTGTACACACCAATGGAGTGTGACAGATACACATGTACACAGACCAATGGAGTGTGACAGATACACCTGTACACAGACCAATGGAGTGTGACAGATACACCTGTACACAGATCAATAAAGTGGAACAGACCAATGGAGTGTGACTGATACACCTGTATATAGACCAATGGAGTGGAACAGATACACTGTATACAGACAATGGAATGTGACTGATACACCTGTACACAGACCAATGGAGTGGAACAGACAATGGAGTGTGACAGATAACACCTGTATATAGACCAATGGAGTGGAACAGATACACCTGTATACAGACCAATGGAGTGTGACTGATACACCTGTACATAGACCAAAGGAATGTGACAGATACCTGTGCACAACCAATGGAGTGTGTATACACCTGTACACAGACCAATGGAGTGGACAGACGAATGGAGTAGAACAGATACACCTGTTACACAGACCAATGGAGTGTGACAGATACACCTGTACACAGACCAATGGAGTGTGACATATAACACCTGTACACAGACCAATGGAGTGTGACAGATACACCTGTACACATACCAATGGAGTGGAACAAATACACCTGTACACAGACCAATGGAGTAGAACAGATACACCTGTACACAGACCAATGAAGTGCGACAGATACACTGTACACAGACCAATGGAGTGAACAAATACACCTGTACACAGACCAATGGAGTAGAACAGATACACCTGTAACAGACCAATGGAGTGTGACAGATACACCTATACAACAGACCAATTGAGTGTGACATATACACCGTGTACACAGACCAATGGAGTGTGACATATACACCTGTATACAGACCAATGGAGTGTGACATATACACCTGTACACAGACCAATGGAGTGACATATACACCTGTATACAGACCAATGGAGTGGAACAGACCAATGGAGTGTGACTGATACACCTGTACAACAACCAATGGAGTGGAACAGACCAATGGATGTGACTGATACACCTGTACACAGACCAATGGAGTGGAACAGACCAATGGAGTGTGACAGATACACCTGTATATAGACCAATGGAGTGGAAACAGATACATATGTATAGCAGCCAATGGAGTGTGACTGATACACCTGTACATAGACCAAAGGAATGTGACAGATACACTTATACACAGACCAATGGAGTGTGACATATACACCTGTACACAGACCAATGGAGTGTGACTGATACACCTGTACACAGACCAATGGAGTGGAACAAATACACCTGTACAGAGACCAAATGGAGTGGAACAAATACACCTGTACACAGATGCAATGGAGTGGAACAGATCAACTGTACACAGACCAGTGGAGAGGAAAGCATCTAATTCGCAATAAATTTGAGCAAATGTATGTGCTTTTAAAAGTATAACTTAATTTCATGTGGACAGGCTATACAAATAATTAGCAACAGAAATGAAATAAGCCACCTGAATTCCTGTAAAATTTATTGTCATACAGCACTCTCATATCAGAAGAAAATAAAATGGAAATTTCCCAGCAGGCATAATACTTACAACGTTTCGGCCAAAGTGAAAGAACTGTAATAAGACAGCGTGGCTGTACAAAAAGGAGTCGAGGAAAGCTCTGCGTACTACACAAAAAGATACATCAGGGGCAATAATAAAAGAAAAACCAAGCCCTGATGGGTCAGCTTACAAGATGGCACATCTACACTTAATTGCCTGTAGTACAATAATTCTTATCCCCAAACATTTCTCCCATTGTGCAATTTAGTTTTCAACAAAAAGCATGACTTACAATTCTAGAGTTTTTAAAACAGAACGTCTCTTCATCACTCTATATGAAACCAGAAACATTCAAAAGGGGTGAAGGTGGGGTTTGTGATCGAAGATGTTACATGTAGATGAAACTTTTTCTACCTAGAAAGTGGGAGGGGTGCAGATCCCTAAATGACTTTTTTGTTACATTTTATTTCAACTAAAGAAGGGGTTGCAACTCCTTTAACACTGCCCTTCTAGATCTGCCACTGCAGTGTAACCATAGAAATATCTACCTGCAAGCTGAATTGTGTTGGCTGATGTCAATTACCTATAGAGCTGAAATAATCCAAAGCATTTTTGGTAGGACCGTGATAGACCACCTCTCCCATTGACAACATCATCAGGCTGTCAAACAGTCGGTAAATAGAATACCGGGGCTGATGAATGGAAAAGATGATGGTTCGACCTTTCACTGCCAACCTTGTATAAAAATAACAAAGAATGAAAATAATCTGCCTGGATAACCATACATACTGTGTTGCATCAATATTTAGAAATTTTTGCATTTCCAAAACTTCACATTGCCCAAAAATACAATGAACAGGAAGACATTTATCTGTTAACCCTGTACATGGGTCTAATCACAGTAATTTCTAAAGCTATCCATATTCAACAAGCTGATAGGTCACATCCTTGTCAAATTTTTTTTAGCGATATTCAGAATGCTCCTTTCAATATTTTTGAAACACTTTTAATATCAAATTGACATGACTCCTTCATATACTTTTATCTAAATCATAATTGGCAGTGTTACTTTTGCTAACATGTTTTTCAATGCCTTACTGGCTGAAGAGTCATCACTGACCTTTTAAGCAGCAACATGACAGAGTTTGCGGTGTTGGCGTCCAGTCCGGTCGTTGGCTCGTCCAGAAACAGAACAGGAGGGGAGATAATGAGCTCCATCCCAATATTCGTTCTCTTCCTCTCTCCACCCGAAACACCACGAATAAACTCATTGCCGACCTGACAACAAATTGTAACATGACTTTGTTTATTTATCCAGGTTTTACCGATTAAGAATACATAAATACATTGAAGTTTCCAATAAAATGATCTCATATTTGCCAGTCAATTTGATAGGTTTTTTTTTTCTTATTCCTTCCCCCCCCCCCCCCATAAATTGAATAATGTTTATTACATGCTGGGATAGCCTCTCTCATTAGTGATTTGTGGATAAAAATAGAAGCTGGCAAACAAGTGCCAACTGTGTTGACCTAACCATGCTATTAACATAGGAGGACATTCAATAAATTGTCATACTTTAGCACAATTAAGGCAATATAAATAATGGTTTGTACACATCTTACTGTGATAATAATTTACAAATGAACCTGGATACAGTTTCTAAAACTCTGATCACCGTATTTCTTATATTGACATTGCCGTGGTTTAGGATTGTCAATATTATTGCAATATAAAATTTTAATACCTCCTTTAAACCACTCAAAGTACAATATATTTCATTTTATTGATTACTATGCAAATCTTATCTTCACTTAAAAATCCATTTTCCGCCAAATGCTGCATGTACATGTATTATCAGCACATAAATCAAACCTCCAGATACATAAACAACAAAGTTGTTGACAGGAAGACGAAATACACTCAGCTTGTGAAAAGTAATACTATTAACACAGCGAACTTTGTACACAGTCTTACCTTAGTATCTGCACAGTGAGTGAGACCCAGCTCACTTATAACTGTGTCCACCCGTTCATTTCTCTCAGCCTTGCTTAGGCCTGACGGCAGACGCAACGATGCCGAAAACTGGAAATTTTCCCGCACTGTCAGCGTTCCCATGACAACGTCATCCTACATCATAAACACAACACAGATTACAAACATTTCATAGAATCCATTACATGCATTTGTAAACATGGTTTTTATTTGATATTTGAATTCAATTATAACTGCCATTAGACCCCCTGGAACACAGCAAAACAATCATAGAATAATATAGCCCCACCTGGACAACGTATCCCACCATGCACTTGAAATTATCAGGGGGAGGAACGCCATCAAACAGAATTTCTCCCTGGAGTCCTCTAGGGTCTTTCCTACCAGCCAGCACATCTAAAAGTCTAAAAAAAGAATCCAGAATTTAGCCTTTATAAGGGCAAAACATAAAACCTCATTTAACTGTTAGTAAAAGAATATTTATCAAAGTAAGATTCCATTTTTCTTCTAAAGTGCAACATGGTCTCTCCATGAAATCAGTCATGATTTATCCATAGGGATCAAGTTCTTTTTTAAACAATAATTACATACAATACACATTTCATTATGTTAAAAGTGAAACAGAAAAATTGCAGAAAAGTTATTTTTTGGCTGGGAAAAATAAAATATTTTACATAGCCTAGCTGTTTCAAAAAATAAGGTCGGAAAAGGGCAAACAATTTCTTAATTTAGGCCATTCTATGCACTTCAGCATTTAGTTAGAATTGACAGCGTACATTTAAGACAACAATATACCAATCTGATCTGTCACAACTACGAGGATTTAAGACAACAATATACCTATCTGATCTTGCGTCACGATACTTACGATTATCTGTGTCACATACTGACGAGGATTTAAGACAACAATATACCTATCTGATCTGCGTCAATACTTACGATTACTGTGTCACGATACTTACGAGGATTTAAGACAACAATATACCTATCTGATCTGCGTCACGATACTTACGATTATCTGTGTCACGATATTTACGAGGATTTAAGACCAACAATATACCATAGATCTGCGTCACGATACTTACATTATCTGTGTCACGATACTTACGAGAGATTAAGACAACAATATACCTATCTGATCTGCGTCACGATACTTCGATTATCTGTGTCACGATATTTACGAGGATTAAGACAACAATATACCTATCTGATCTGCGTCACGATACTTACATTATCTGTGTCACGAATTTACGAGGATTTAAGAACAACAATATACCTATCTGATCTGCGTCACGAACTACGATTATCTTGTGTCACGATATTTTACGAGGATTTAAGACAACAATATACCTATCTGATCTGCGTCACGATACTTCACGATTATCTGTGTCACGATACTTTACGAGGAGATTTAAGACAAACAATATACCTATCTGATCTGCGTCACCGATACTTACGATTATCTTGTGTCACGATATTTACGAGCGATTTAAGACAACAATATACCTATCTGATCTGTGTCACGATACTTACGAGGATTTTCCGCTTCCTGTCGGCCCCAGAATAGCATTCATTCCTGGCTTGAATATGCAACTAAAACAGTGATTTAAAAAGGCATTAGTTTGACTTTTCTGATAAATGATAGTACAGTGAATAAGTAAATGGATGATACTGCAATTATAGTTCTAATTTCTGATCAACTAGATTGCTGGAAGGTTACTTCGGAATGTTCACTTTTGGTTACACATGTTTGATTGATGATTATTGTTTGTTTTTCGTCCCGTCAGAATATTTCACTCATATTGAGACGTCACCATTGCCGGTGAAGAGCTGCAAATTTAGACCTAAATGTTTAACATTTATGGCTTTTAGCAGTGAGGGTTCTTTTGTGTGCCACACATGCTGCGACAAGGGAACTCCGTTTTAAGGTTATATCCGAAGACACATGAAGACTAAGGTCTCTACAACAAGCTTCTGTCATGATGTAGAACTTTGATTCAGAATTTTTTTTTTGTGAAATCTTTCCAACACAATAGACAGTAATTTTGATCATTAAAAGTAAAAAACAAAATTTTGGAGTAAAAATGGGAACCAGTCCCTGTAAAAAAATATTTTCAGTTCAATTTTCAGTGATGTTTCCCAATTTTCATTCTTCAGAATGTGAACTTCTTTTAATAAATTGAATACGGTGTACGTCAATGTTGCAAACTTTATTACTTTACATGACAAGTAGGTACTGTATACTTTCATGAATCTTTACAGCTTGTATGTTTGTAGTACAAACTTCAAGCAGCAAAAGAATATATAAAATGTCAGACAGTCAGGATCATACTAAAACTATTAAATAAAGACCATTAGCTACATATTTCTGTACCTGCAACAGCTGGGACAAATATATCTCTCTGAACCCCTCCCCATTCTTTGCGCACCCCTCTCCTACTCCAGAGCTGCAACAGCTGGAGCAAATATTTCTCCCCAAATCCCCCCTCCCCCAATCACTGCCCACAACTAGTTCTCTGGAGCTGTAACAGCTGTGACTGATCGATAAATATCCTTATTCACTGCCCATCTCTCCCCTACTCCACAGTTGCAACATCTCCCTGACCCACCTGGTCCCCGCACAACCAGGACCAGCCACTTCCCTGACCCACCTGTCCCCCACAACCAGGACCTAGCCCCATTTTCCCTGACCCACAACCAGGACCCAGCCCTACTTTCCCTGAACCCACAACCAGGACCTAGCCCCACTTTCCCTGACCTACCTGTCCCCCACAACCAGGACCTAGCCCGACTTACTCCACTCCTTTCAGAATCTCCTTCTGCACCACCTGTCCACAGCAACACGGCCCTTTCCTGACATCGACTGAGTACACCACATTGTGACCAGAGATGATGGATCCCCTCAACTCTACGCTCGTGGATCGACCGAAATCCACGGTGTGGACTCCATTCACTTTAGACATGGCTTTTAATTCAGAGACAGCCCCTGCAAAATGTTGCTCTTATGTTCATGAACAGTTCAGCTGATTCAGTTGTTGATTAAATCACATTAAGCTTGTCTATATTAAAGGTTAGTGAATCAAAGATACTGACCCCCAAGTAACAAACCAGAAAGATACAGAGATATCTTTAATCAATGATATCAATTATTCATGCAGAACAAAAAGGCAAATAGAGAATAATATTCGACACATTTAAGACTAACTTAACATTATGAAAATTCTGAAATCGGTGGGAATATATTCCTCTGACAGAAAGGGGGGGGGGGGGGGGGGGCAGGAGGTCCGAAATCTCTGATTTTCACTCAATAATATTATCAGTGATCTGCGTATCATTTAATTTTATTTCACATGATTCACCTTAGCGCCGATTCTCATTGGTGAAGCACCTTATTAAGAATTGAGGTAATTGTTCGATCATGTACGAAACAACAAAGTAAAGTCTAATGAACATCTTTTGTTGTTGTAATATAAAATTAAATGATAGAAATAATCTTAATATTTTTGGGTGATAGCAGGTTATCACCGCAGATTTTGAGGACGGTTAAACTTTTCATCAATACAGCTTCGCGCTGATGAGTTTTACCATCTAAAATTCGGTGAAACCTGCATCTGACACCCCAAAAAAATATAAGATTCATTTCTTATAACCTTGAAGTGAACAATGCCTTTATCAATAGTACATCAATCTTTTTATTCAACCTCATACTCCATTTTCAGTTCTACAGTTAAGTCTATTAATATTGTCCTTTGTTAATAGAATTTGGTATAGACAATTCGGGATATCTTTTTTGCATATGGCATGGCCCGGCATCATTAGGGATAGCCGCGGTCTATCGGTCTAACGTTTTCTAAAGACTGTAAAAATAATCAGAATCAGAGTGCTAGTAGATAATCGTTCACTATTACTAGCCAGGATATGTAAACTCTCATAGGCTCCATCTATTCTGTCACATATAGATCAGCTATGACATGTATAATCACAAAGAAAAGCCACTTCATCGGTCAACCCCCCCTCTCTCACAATTAGGATAAATCTCTGAATCTGCATTATTTTGCCATTGTATTTGTCTATATTAATCCCCATATACAAATCACATGTACAATATTACTACATATACCGGGGTATTTCAATTTTGTAATTTATGATGCATATATATTAGTCACCTTTTATCATGTAAGTAGCTAGAGTATTCTAAATATGTTGTAAATTCATGAATTTAGTAAATATCTTTTCATTTACAAGTTGAATTCTGTATTTAAATATTTAGTTACTTGGCCAAAAATTACATAACCCCCACCATACCCATGCATGAGAGAGAGAGAGAGAGAGAGAGAGAGAGAGAGAGAGAGATGCAAAACAAACTGGTAGAATACTATCATATGGCGGATCTAATCTAGGGGGTGGGGTAATGCGCCAGTTATAACTCTCTCTTCCATATTTTAACACTGTTTAACGAAAATGGGAATTTTTTCCAAATCTGAGTCGCAACCCCACCCTTCCTTCCCATCGAAAATTTTCCGAATGATCCGCCCCAGGATATACGGAAGAAAACATGCTACAGCAGCGAAATATCTTTCTCCTTCTAACTTCTAATTCCCCTTCAATGTTAGAATTTTTTTTATCAAATGTACTCTAGTTCAAAGAGAATCAGAATGACATTCGGGCCGCAGTATTGTACAGAAATATCTGTTGATGTTGCATAATCTGAAGTGGATCTCATGTCATGAATACGATCATTCGGTTTAATTCATTTCATTTTCGTTTTAACATTTCTTACCTCAGCATGCATTTCTTCTAGATATCAGAGTGCAGTGCATTGGGTTACAAAACAAACGTCACGGGTGGATAAGCCATGTGTAAATACACACATGCGTACACGTGCTATTGAACGTGACTACACAATTGCCCTGATTGATTGAATTTAAGTGGCGGATCCAAGATTTGTCGTTCAAAAAGGAGCCAATAAGGTCTGAGATGAAGCCAAAGTGCCCCCCTCCCCCTCTAAATCCCCCACTGAATTTTGTAACATAATTTAAACGAAGTCATTCAATTTAATTGTCATTGAATTAGCTAGTGGGGGGGGGGGGCACTTCGTAATTTATGGGTACGGGACGTGCCGCCGCTGACATTGCAGACCCCCCACCTTTTCAATATATTTTAGATTGAGAATTGTAATACCTTTTCATATAATTTTCTGTTCAATGGTGACTTTTCCCATATGACGTACAAGAACTGCCAAAGCTGGATCAATTAGAAGGCCATTTCATATAATTAATTGAGTAACATTAACCTTAATCATATATTCATGCTGATTTATATACCTTGTCATATATTCTGTAGTGGAAAAAGACTACCTATTCCAGCGGCACGACCTTATCTATCAGTATATAGTAATTAAGTGCCCCCCCCCCTCCCCCGAGGTTAACTATGAAATGATGTGCACACAAGTTTTTCATTAGTGAGTATCATAAACAACTTCTTGCACGATGGTCGTGTAAATAGATTTTGCTCCATAGGCCTTATAATGGCCGTTTAAAATGTGAACGACGGTCGTGTTGTGTGTTTTGAATTGTTCGTTTTCTTTTAAATAACATACTAGTATGCAAATTCGGATATTTTATTTTAGATGTACGATAAAA
>CAJDSM010000534.1:5638-22905 GCA_903981925.1 Ostrea lurida
CAGACATCATCAAACAAATTTCGTACTCAGAATCAAAAAAGAATCTTAAGATTTGGTTCTCATCAGCGACTTCAAGTATATTCTTTTTCTGTCTCAAAAACAAAATGGCTGCTGTTCCTACATATAAACGAAATCGACATACCGGCAAAGGTCACTAACATTAGACACCCACGTAGCAGTGTTTCAGTGACCGGACAGATCCCCTTCTCCTATAATTACTCAAAACCAGCTAACCGATCCGACCGCCGGGGGGCGGGGCAACGGGTTGTACCATGTACCGTGATGCAATCCAGGATTTGGAGAGTAGCACGAAGAAGAGAGGGAGGGAATATGGCCATTGTACCCATACTGTCCAATACTGTCAATGAATGCTCTGTGCTTGAGATATTTTGCTACCAATGCCACACACATCTTGATAGGTGACGGTTTGAATATCTCCAGAACTGCAGTCGGGAGGTAAATTCGGGCGGTGGCTACCTTGATTGCTTTTCGCCATTTTATCATTTTTTTTTTCTCGTTGGAGATGTTGCACACAAAGTGATGGAAGGATTTAGGAGAATTGCTATTATTTTCCTTTCCTTTATTTGCAACATACTACAAGTATTGATAAACATTTTAGCTATTAACTTTAAAGTGAGGGGGGGTGCTTCAAATAAACAGATTTACATATTTTTTAAAATTGAAAGTTACTTTTAGAACAAAGAATTAAAGCTAATATAAAATAGTTCCTATTATTCTCAATTTTGTTTTCTTTTTTAATCCAAAGTACACATTCGTATATTGTATCACCCCCCCCCCCCCTATCTTAAGATAATACTAAAAGTTGGCCGACCTTTTGGTCATTTTACCGACGATTGTTTAATGTTGCTATGTTTTTCATACCTTATAAAAGAGTTCTAAAAGCAGCTTCAGTTCTTCTTAGATACCGTGTCGTGTGCAAAAAAATCTAAGAACGAGGTGGGTTTTTTTTTCTCAGCTAAGAAAATTATGGTCTCAATTTTATATGAAGTTCTCAGCTGAGAATTATTTTTTATTCTGAGAACAAAATTTGTCTGAGAATTTTATTGTTTTATGGTCATAAGGCCAGCTGATCAAAGGTATCGTCCAAAATTTGCATAATTGATTTAATGCCATTACTTACAGGCAAACACAATTCTCCAAGTCGGAGAAATCCGAAGAAAGCCAAGGAATGTGGTGCTTGGAAAAGCAAAGTTTCACAATGATCATAACACACAGAAGATAACACAAGCAATGTTTTACCAAGTAACCGAAGCGTAATATGTAGACGCGAGTCATTGGGTTTGTTTAATCTCCCCATACCCTCAAGAAGCTTGGTATCTAAAACTTAACGCTGATACATAGGATTTAGCTGTGGATGAGGAGTAGCCTAAACTTGACAAATAAGCAATAAACTGTACAACACGACAGACTGATAGTGGCCTGTTAATTTCCAAATCAAAACGTAGCAAGACCTGTCTGGTATGGTATCTTTGTGATCTTATATATAGATGCTTCAATTAACCTGTCTATTTCAATTTGTATATCCTGGTGACCAACTCCAGTAGTAGAAGTTCCGGTACAGCCTTTGCTTGGCCCAATTCCTAAACCCCTGCCATTGTTTTCGAGGAATATAGTCCGCAACGTTATTATCTTGGCTTGCAATATGTTCAGCTAAGCATAAGCTTGAGGAATAGAGTCTAACAAGTGCCACCATGATTCTTCTTGATTTAGATGTTTGCTTATTGATACAACAGTACTTACTGAAGTTAAATTATCAATATGAAATATTACATTTTTCCGTACTCATATATGCCCCCCAAATTTCAACAGCTAAAACTACTGGTATTAATTCGATAAATGTCATATATTTCATGATTCCTTTGTCTTTCTGCCAATGAAGGAAGAACCAACTGCCTTGAAAATAAGCCCCATATCCCGAAGCATTTGAACCCTTTAAAAGTCCAGACGAGCAAAATCCTGCCAAAACCTTTCTGGGAAAAAAGTTATTTTATTAAAGTTTTCAATGAAAGTCATTTTTTATTTCGGAAGTCAATCAAATATGTTGAAACGATTTAAAGGGCCCCATCATTACATCGTGAAATCTTAGGATAAATGCCCTACTTCATCTTATTGCTTTACAAAAGAAAATGAGGCTTCCGACCGATGATTGCAACTATATTCTCCCTCGCAAGAAAGTTGACAATGACCTGACGTAGAGAATCAACTTTGTCCTAAGGAATTGAATGATCATATCAACTGTATCATAATAAAACCTGCATATTTTAATCGGGTTGTACATAGGGCCAGTGTCGGGGGGGGGGGGGGCATTGGTAAGGGAATATCATGTCAATTGCTAATGTAGCAAAATTAGATATAAGTCTTGAGTTCCTTTATCTTCAGTAAAAATAAATTCATCCAAATAATGATCGAAGGTATGAAGCCCAGACTTGTACTCTACTAATCAATGCTAAAATACTGCAAATGTTTTCCAGATTTTACAATTAATAATAATGAATCAATGCATGGGTACACATGTTTGTAGTATAAGTTACATGTATTTAATGAAAATCCAAGAGAATCAAAATCTTATGGATAAATTGGTATCAACCTTAAAGCATGTCAACTTTACTATATAAATCATATACGGTATCCATTTGTTGGCTCTAGATTGCATTATCGACAAAGTAATGGTCTCATTCAAGCGATGCTCAAACCGAAATGTTGAAAATCCGAAACATGCATATTGAAATAGCAAAAATTTGAACAATGTAGTGCAAAGCAACAGGAGCCAAATACTTCGCAGGATTAGAGCTATTTGCCTGGGAGATAACCTTGATTTTAATATGAATTTCTATATTTTTAACCACTGCAATTAAACTATAGCATATCGGTATTCAAAAGCCTAGTAACAAAGCAAATATCAAACTGGGCCTGTGGAGACCTCCCTGGAGTACTAACTAGTCCACCACGCAAGAGGCCTCGACCCAGGGTCCAGAATGTAATCAATATGACGGTACTAATTTATGTCACCAGGATTCGCATTGTTGACAAATATGTCTCTTCAGTGATGCCAAATGCCGAAATGTTATGGAACATCCGAAACATTGAAATTAAAATAAAAAATACTTTGCAGGGTTAGAGCTACGCCTGAGGGAGAAAATACTTAATATAAAGACGCCCCCTCCCAACAAAACAACCGTCTCTATCACTCCGTCAAATTAGGAATACTGAATAGAGCAGAGTTCAAGGTCAATAAAATGATGAACTCACTCAAACCAGGGTATGATGAATTAGAAAATCATCCTCCAACCCCCTTCGGCTTCAAGGACGATCCCCTCTGGAGGTAAGCGGAAGTTAGTTATAGGTTAAAATACGAAATGGACATAACATTCTAACAACTGGGTGCTATTGCTGCAGCTTTAATTCTCCGACGGCATAATCAGCGTCAACGAGATTGAAAGTCGACCATTCTTCGGAAACAAGAGCTAGATGTCATCTGATGCTGACACATGATTGCAAACTCAATCGAACGACCACCTTACGACTGTTGTGATTGATCGTGCGAGTCGTCTCAGATCTGTAGCCACGACTGATTTTATAATCTGTCGCTGATCGTCACCACTTGTAGCGCGATTACCCAAGATTGAATTGCGATATATTTTCTTTAGCCATAGGTGATCGTGCGACCATGCGTGCCATCAGTTGTACGATCATCTACCACCTATCGTACGGTGATATTTTACCATTTTACAGTATGCAATTGCAGATGGAGATCGTAGCAAACATTGCCGATTGATCGTACTTCGTCAAATTTGCCATCATTCGCACGATTCAGAATACGTGCGATCCAGTGTGGTTGTGGCTTCAGACTTTCAAATTACCTTTGTTCAGAATGACATCGGATACTTTTTTAGATCAGTAGACAAATAATTTTATAGACCATCGTCACACACACCAACACACAAAGAAAGAGATCATGATCATGGTGCGAACCTGAAGAAAAAAAGAGGGATTGTACAATTCTCATCAAGGCATGTTGCCCTTGCAATAAAGCTGATTGAAGGAGGAGGATCTGATACATGAGTCTTCCTGCAAAGCAAAGCTAATACTGACACAAAATAAGTCTAAAAGAGGCATACATGAAACACGATCACGAGAAATCGTAGAACAGTCGCGTAAAACGTGATACAATCGTATCGTGCGTTGTAGCACCGTAGTGAGAACGTAGAACGATTGCATATATCGTAGTGGTGTCGTAAGGATGTCGTGGTATAATCGTACCATGATCATTGGAAAGTTGTTGAAACAGTGTACTGTACTCATGAAATTCGTAGTAATTGACTATTGATGAAGATTGACAGTACTGTAGTCGTAGTACTGTCGTGTTTTCTGTCACAGCGACCACGTTTTAATCAAACCACCCAAGATTCTAGTACGATCATGTAGATCTTGAATGTCGTGGACAGCATAGTGAAATCATGGCAAGTGTAACAGGGCTTTACAGAGCGGAGTAGACAGGCATTACTAAAATTGGGGATTCAAAGGAGGCAGGAGTACATGTACTTGGCATATGCATAAGGGTCGGCATGGCCTCATTCTCAATGGTTTGAGCTTCAACTTGATGAATGAGTCGATCAGGTTCCTGTCTTTTTCTGCCTTTGGCACATCCATCGACTAGTTGCATCCCCTTGCCGGTCTTGGCCAAGCCAGCAATGTTATAGACTGTATAACATCAAGGTTTCTTCAGAGAAACGAGGCGAACACCATGTGTTTTTCAAAACGTTTAATCTAACGAACTGCACACATTAACGTGTACATAAAATTTGTACATACACATTTATTAAGTTGTACACGTATTATTAATACCCCACCGCAACGAGTTGCGAGGTATAATGTTTTTGACCCGTCTGTCAGTCAGTCATCAGTCAGTCCGTCAGTCCGTTCAGTCCGTCAGTCTGTTTTTATTGGTCAGGCAAACTCCTTGAAACGCCTCAACAGAATTTCGTGAAACTTTGTAGTTATGAAGAAATACCATGTAGATGTGCATATATTGCAGGAAATAATGATTCAATTTTTCGGGAATTATCCCCTTTTGAACTTAGAAATTTGGCCACATTAAATATACTATGAACAGTTTGGTCAGCGCAACTCCTCTGAAACCGCTCAACAGATTATTGTGAAACTTGTAGTGATGAAGAACATACTGTGTAGATGCGCATATACAACAGAAATTCTGATATCAATTTTTTTTTTGGGGAATTATGCCCCTTTTTAACTTAGAAATTTGCCACAATTAAATATACTATTGAAACCAGTTTGTCAGCGCGAACTCCTCTGAAACCGCTGAAGCAGATTATGTGAAACTTTGTAGTGATGAAGCACATACTGTGTAGATGCGCATAATCAACAGGAGAATTCCGATTCAATTTTTTTCGGGGAATTATGCCCCTTTTAAAACTTAGAAATTTGGCCACAATTAATATACTATTGAACAGTTTGTCAGCGCGACTCCTCTGAAACACTCAACAGATTATCGTGAAACTTTGTAGTGATGAAGAAATACTGTGTAGATGCGTATATACACAGAAATTCCGATTCAATTTTTTTCGGGATTAACAGTTTGTCAGCGCGAACTCCTCTGAAACCACTCAACAGATTATCGTGAAACTTGTAGTGATGAAGAACATGCTGTGTAAGAATGCGCATATACACAGGAAATCCGACTTCAATTTTTTTTCGGGGAATTATGACCCTTTTGAACTTAGAAAATTTGGGCCACAATTAAATACACTATTGAAACAGTTTGTCAGCGCGACTCCTCTGAAACCACTCAACAGATTATCGTGAACTTTGTAGTGATGAAGAACATACTGTGTAGATGCGCATATACACAGGAATTCTGATTCATTTTTTTTTCGGGAATTATGCCCTTTGACCTCTTCACACAATTAAACACTGAATGGAGAAGGATAAAATTATTGATGTTTAATGAAAGATCTCTTACTTTATTTTAGAAAAAAAATCCTAGTATAATCAATAGTTAATCAATTATGTGTATCCATTTATAACCATAATTCAATTTATGATTTTCTACCTGACTGCCCAAAACTCATTTCAAGCAATGTGGGAGCGTGGGTATGTGAGCTTGCTCACTTTTCTTCATTCTGATAACATTACACTCCCTCCTTTGGAATACACAGGGATAACATAGTAATATAATAGACATTTAAATTTGATACAGTATACATGGTACATAGAACATGCAAGTCCATAGTTTATCACTGAAGAAGAATATATTTGTCGAAATGCGCATCTGGTGCATAAAAATCGGTACCGTATATGATTTATATGACCATGGGTCGAGGCTCTTCTGGTGGACTGTTAGTCCCGAGGTTCTCTTCAGCCACAGTTGTCATATGTGCTTAACTATGTTACTTAGCTTGAAATAGGGATATGGGTAAAATTAGAAATTCATATCAAAATTAAGGATTAATCTCCTCAGGCATAGCTCAGATCTTCGAAGTTTTTGGCCCAATTTTTGGCACTACATTGTCACTTTTTAATGTTTTACTTTCATGTTTCGGATTTCCAACATTTCGGTTTGAGCATCACTGAAGAGATATAATTTGTCGAAATGCGCATTCTGGTGCAATAAAAATTGTACCGTATAATGAATTTATATTGACCCTGGGTCGAGGCCTCTGCTGGTGGACTGATTAGTCCCGAGTTTCTACAGCCCAGTTGTATGTAACTATGTTACTAGCTTGAAATACGGATATGGGTAAAATTAGAAATTCATATCAAAATTAAGGATTTATCCTCAGAGCATAGCTCTGATCCTTCAAGTTTTTGGCCCCAATCTTTGGCAATACATTGATCATTTTTATAATGTTTTACTTTCATGTTTCGCATTTCCAACATTTCGGTTTGAGCATCACCGAAGAGATATAATTGTCGAAATGCGCATCTGGGGCAATAAATTGTAACCGTATATGATTTATATTGACCCTGGGTCGAGACCTCTGCTGGTGGACTGTTAGTCCCGAGGTCTCTACAGCCAGTTGCTATGTACTATGTTACTAGCTTGAATACGGATATGGGTAAATTAGAAATTCATATCAAAATTAAGGATTATCTCCTCAGCATAGCTCTGATCCTTCGAAGTTTTTGGGCCCCAATCTTTTGGCACTAATTGATCATTTTTATAATGTTTACTTCATGTTTCGGATTTCCAACATTTCGGTTTGAGCATCACTGAAGAGATATATTTGTCGAAATGGCCATCTGGTGCTAATACATTGGTTACCGTCATATGATTTATATTGTATATTCCACACGTCAACACTTTACATGGAAGGTTTAATCTTTGGAATGGTGACCCTACCTGAACGTGTAATGTAAGGTTTACTGTAAATGTGCCTATGAGGTGATTGAATGATTGGTTTGCAGGGAGATACCTGTGTTACTGGTTTGTGAGTAGTGTCAGGAGTATTAACACTAGGCTCCTTAAAAATAGGAAGTGTCGGGTCCCATGTTTCATTCTTCTCATTGGTTTTGAGCAAATGAGCCCTATTTCTACGATATGTTCCTCCGTTCGGGGCACCTACAATATATGACCTTTCATCTACTTTGGAAAAAACGGTAGCAGGTTTCCAAAATTTGTTATCTTGTTGAAAACGTACGCTGTCACCTATCTCAATTGGTGGAAGGGGTCTTGCCTGTCTATCGAAATATAACTTTTGTTGAGCATGGTATTGTTCAAGTTTGATCTTAAAATCCTTATTGTTGATGACCTTGGGCATAAGTTGGTCTGTAAGGACGGGCAATACTGGGCGCAACTGTCGACCTTGCAGTAGTTCTGAAGGAGAATACCCAATATCAAGAGGGGTGGTGCGGTATTCCAGCATACTAAGGTAGGGGTCACAGCCATCACTCTTGGACTTTTTGAATATGCGCTTGGTAATTTGAACAGTCTTCTCGGCTAACCCATTCGACTGTGGGTGCCTGGGAGATGAAGTAGCATGAACAAAATCATACTCTGTTGCGAACGTAACAAATTCTCGCGAAGAATATTGAGGGTCATTATCAGATATGACCTTTTTGGGAATACTTAGTCGGGCGAACATTGAACTTCTGTATGACAGTTTTGCTCTTAGTATCACGAAGTTAAACAACTTCAAATAAACGACTGTAGTAGTCACTAACTATAAGAAAACTCTTGTTGTCTCACTCAAACAAGTCTGTTGCTACTACCTGCCAAGGGTAATCAGGTATAGGATGGGGTTTAAGAGGTTCCTTATTGTTTGAGTATCTATGTTTCAGACAAATATCAATTTGATACTAGAGTAGTGATATCAGTTAAGATTCTGGGCCAAAATACAGGCGATCTTGCTATGTGCAAGCATTTCTCGATGCCCATGTGACCGGTGTTGATGCATTCAAGTATTTATTAAGGTGGTATAATGACCTTTTCTCCATTAAGTGATATGTCATCCATAACAGTAAGTTCGTCCCTATAGTTCCAGAACTCTGAGATTTGAGGTGGGCAATCGTTGCGGCACCAATGCCAACCATTTAAGATTGTATGCTTCAGGAGCTGAAATTGCTTGTCAATTTCTGTTTCTCTCCTAACTTCCAAAAGCTTCCTATCGCTGTTGGGTAAATTTGCAAGTACTGAGTGTACCTGTGCATCTAGGTCTTTGGTGAGACTCGGGTATGTGTCAGAAACAAAGTTGAGCGAGAGTGTGTCAGCAACAGGAATCTGTTTCCCTGGTACATATGTGACATCAAGGTCATAACACTGTCACTGGAGCAGCATTCTCTGCAATCTAGGAGGAGCTGTTGACAGAGCTTTCTTGAAAATGGGAACTAACGGCTTATGATCCGTTTCGATCTTGACGTTACGACCGTAAAGGTATTGATGAAACCTTTTACATCCAAAGATAGCGAACACCCCCTTTGCTATCTGAGCATACTGAACCTCGCTTGGAGTTAGGCTTTTTGAAGCGAAGGCAATGGGCTTCCCCTCTTGCATAAGAGTGGCACCGAGGCCTTATTTTGATGCATCACATTGCAAGGTGGTGACCTTTTGGGCATCAAAATATGCCAATATAGGACTAGGGGTGGAGGTTATGATTTTTTTGACCTTATTGAATGCATTCATCTGGGGCTTGTAGCATGCGAAGGGGGCTAGTGACCTCTGATAGGTTTGGAACAAATTTGGTTAGGTAAGTAACCATTCCAAGAAATGTTTCTAGCTCTGATTTGTCTTTAGGGGGTTTTATGCTTTGAATTGCACTGATCTTATAAGGATCTGGGCTAACGCCCTCTGAGGTAAGCATGTGGCCAAAGTACCTGACACTAGAGACACCTACTTTTAATTTGTCCTTATTTAGCCTGACACCTCTTTCCGGAGACCATCTGAGCACCTGACGTAAATTTCTGTCATGCTCTTCCCTTGACTGACCATGTACCAAAATATCATTTAACCAGGGCAACTACTCCCTGTAGGCTTCTAAACACCATTCTATTTTTTCTTTGAAAACTCCCTTCCGATGACTTGAGTCCACAAGGGTAATTCAGGTATCTATACCTGCGAAGGTGTGTTTGAATGTTTGTAAGGTAAGATGACTTATCTGCTAGATTAAGTTCAGTACCCACTCCTCGCATTTAGCTTAGTGAAAAAAATCTAGCATTGGAAATATGAGGCAAAGCATCCTCCAGTGTTTTCATTGGATAGTGGAGTCTCTGAATAGCCTTATTCAAGTCTTTTGGGTCAAGACAGACTGTCAACTCGCCATTGGGTTTTTCTACTACAACAAGGGAGCTAATCCATTCAGTGTGTTCCGTGACCTTACAAATAATCTCTTGGGATTCCATCTGATCTAACTGACCTTAACTTGTCTTGCAGTGCTAGGGGTACCCGCCGTGGTGGGTGAATGACTGGATGGACACTAGGATCTGTGTGTATTGTGCATTCCTCTGGAAATAGACCTATGCCATCAAAAACTTCAGGGAATTCAGACAAAACTCTATTAGTGTCTAAAAAGGGTTGATCAGAAAGCTTTATAGGCTGGCTCATGGTATTTGTGGACTAACCCTTGACCTTTGGTTTACTAGACGGAGTGTCTACATCACATGAATAGACAAGTTGTACATGTATCAGACTAAGGTCTAGACATGCTCGCATTCCCAAGATAGGGGTGGAGTTATTGAAATGATGTATTGAGGGACTGACCTTTGTAGGAAGTCTTAAGACTTACACAACCCAGTGTATGCAGGATATAATCACTATACGCAAACAGTTTTGCTTAACTTGGCTGGTGAATGAAGCGAGTTGTGCACATGCTTGGGTAAAATATTTGCCTGTGACCCAGTGTCTACACATGTAACTTAAACTTCACTGATGTGTGTATTTGGCCTACTAGCAATGTACAAAATGCCTGATCATTTTTAAAATCTGTTTCTATAGACTCAATGTAAAATTCAGTGTCTGACTGCTCATGTATGACTATTTCATTGACTTTTTTATAACGACAATTTTTGGCAAAGTGGTTCCATTTTTTACAATGAGTGCATTGCTGTCCCTGTGCAGGACACTTAGCAGATTTAATATGGTTGTAACCACACTTATCACATTCAGTCTCTATAGATTTTCGTATATGTTCCTTGGAAGGTCGTCCGCCGTCTCCGTTTTCCTTAGGAGTGTGTTTGGTGGATTTTCGGCCATGTCTCCCCTTAGACCAGTTCTGACATCTGGGTTCCTGATGGTTCACATAATGAACTGCTGCTTCTTGACCATAGATAGTTTTTAACTGTTCTTGTGAGTATTCATACGATTGGGCAATTTGTATTGCCTTGTCTAAAGTTAACTTTTCACCTTCTGTAATGAGTCTCTCGTACTTTCTGTGAAGAGCTACCGAAGACTATGCGGTCTCTGATCATCTCACTCTTAACATCAACACCATGATTACAGTCCTCAGCTAGTACACGCAGCTGTGTGACAAATTGTTCGACTGGTTGTGCTCCTTGGACACAGTTATTGAACTTGAATCGCGCGAATATGGGATTCAACTTCGGTTGAACATGATCTTTGAACCGCTTGTAATGTGGCTCGAGTTTCTTCCTGTCATCAGAATAAGCTGATCGTACACAGTCAAAATAATAAATAAAAAGCAGGTAAATTTGCAGTTTCAAAATATATTCATTTCACAAGCGCTTTCTGGATTTTTACATCCATCTTCAGGTGAAAATGCCAAATACAATTCGTTTATTGTGACGCCATCACGTCATGCGAGTCTTTGTAAGGAGGAAATACAATATAAATACATGACGTCATAATATAAAAAATGAACTTAAATTTTGGGGGAAATGACTTGGACAAACTTAGCATAAGGTTTTACACAAATCAGATGTAATAAATATAAATTGCCGAAGTTAACAATGTGTTAAACGTAATCATAATCCCCAAAAAACTTATACAAAGTCGAGTGTAGGGCAACACGGACCACCGACAAAAGCGAAGGCAGGATCAGGTGCCATGGAGCTGTATGCATCCTCTGCTGACCGGTCACACCCGCCGTGAGTCCTTAATCGAAACAAGATAAACGGGATTACCCATCGTCAAATATAGTACGAAAATGACATTCTAGGGTATGAAACAAGTCATGTCACATATTCACTTAATTAATTTCGAACTCGCAAAGTCGATTTAGCGACCGTGAATGTTCGAAAATGATGACTTTTAAACGAGAATTAGTTAAAACCTGCAACATCAACTTTTAGTTAGTGTTGCCTCTGCTTTAAATCTCATATGCAGACATCTGCTTGCGTATCTAATCAACTGGAGAACATAACGCATTGCACGTGATAATGGTACATTACTACATAAAAAAAAAGTTGACGATTTCAAAGTTAAAGTAATCACTATTATACATATAATGTGGTTGTCAGTCTGCAATTAGAGTCAATATTAGTAAAATATCCAAATATTAAGCAGATCTGTCAGATTTCGTGGTGTCCTATATTCGAGTTCGTCGGGTATATCATATGGACATAATTATAAAAAATAATGATTGTAATTGATAGACCGCTCAATATATCTATATGTAAGGTTGAAGGACAAGGTAATTTTTTTTATTTTTTCCCGTAACAGTTTTTGAACAAATTCTGCTACATATGTCTGCTAAATAAGGGGGCACAATTAGTGCCCATAGAAATACCACAGATGTTATATAAAATTAAATATTTCACATACATTGATTAGAGTTTGTTCAGTCTTGGTGAAAATAAATGAATCAAATAATTTTCTTTAGCAAGTCTCAGAAATGCTGATTCGGATTTAATTTCACAAAATGGAAATACACTGTAGTTGTCCATAGCACAGGTGTCAAAATGTTCGCTACATGGGGTATTTCTTGTACAAGGATCGTTAATTTGTTGGCGGTGGACACGCATCCTGGCTGTAAGTTGTGTTCCTGTTTGTTCGATGTATTCATCACCGCATGAGTTGCAAGTGATACAATATAATAGGTTTTTCGACTTGCAAAACATGTTATCGTTTACGGTGAAATATTTCCCATATTTAAAGGTAATAGAAGGTCCTGTTTTCAAAAAATAACCTTGGTCGAGGCATCTGCTGGTGGATTGTTAGTCTCCAAGGGTCTCTACAGCGCAGTTGCTATGTACTATGTTACTAGCTTAATATTGCGGATATGTATTTAATTGCAGTGGTAAAATTAAAATTTTTATCAGAGTTAAGGATTATCTCCCCCAGGCATAGCTTTGATCCTTCGAAGTATTTGGCTCCAGTCTTTGGTACTGCATTGTTCATTTTTTTTAAAGTTTTAATTTCGGATTTCCAACTTTTCGGTTTGAGCATCACTGAAGAGACATATATACTTTGTCGAAATGCGTATCTGGTGCATCAAAATTGATACCGTATATGATTTATATTATGGCCCCTGGGTCGAGGCCTCTGCTGGTGGACTGTTGGTTCCCGAGGGTCTCTACATCCCAGTTGCTATGTACTATGTTGCTAGCTTAATATTACGGATGCGAACTTAATTCCAGTGGTAAAATTAGATATTGTTATCAAAGTTAAGGATTATCTTTTCCAGACATTGCTGTGATCTTTCGAAGTATTTGCTCCAGTATTGAAGTTTTAAGTTCATGTTTCGGATTTCCAACATTTCGGTTTGAGCATCACTGAAGAGACATAATTTGTCGAAATGCGAATCTGGTGCATGCAAATTGGTACCGTATATCATTTATATTATGATCCCTGGGTCGAGGCCTCTGCTGGTGGACTGTTAGTCCCGAGGGTCTCTACAGCCCAGTTGCTATGTACTATATTACTAGCTTAATGTTACGGATATGTATTTAATTGCAGTGGTAAAATTAGAAATTGTTATCAAAGGTTAGGATTATCTCCCTCGGGCATAGCTCTGATTCTTCGAAGTATTTGGTTCCAGTCTTTAGTACTACATTCTTCATTTATTTTAAAAATATTAATTTCATGTTTCGGATTACCAACTTTTCGGTTTGAGCATCACTGAAGAGACATAATTTGTCGAAATGCGCATCTGGTGCATCAAAATTTGTACCATACATGATTTATATTATGACCCCTGATCGAGGCCTCTGCTGATTGACTGTTAGTCCCCGAGGGTCTCTACTGCCCAGTTGCTATGTACTATGCTATTAGCATAATATTACGGATATGTATTTAATTGCAGTGGTAAAATTAGAAATTGTTATCAAAGTTAAGGATTATCTCCCTCAGGCATAGCTCTGATCCTTCGAGTATTTGTCTCCAGTCTTTGGTATTACATTGTTCATTTTTTTTTAAAAAAAGTTTTAATCTTATGTTTTGGATTTCCAACTTTTCGGTTTGAGCATCACTGAAGAGACGTAATTTGTCGAAATGCGCATCTGGTGCATCAAAATTGGTACCGTATATGATTTATATTATGACCCCTGGGTCGAGGCCTCTGCTGGTGAACTGTTAGTCCCCGAGGGTCTCTACAGCCCAGTTGCTATGTACTATGTTACTAGCTTGAAAATACCGATATGTATTTAATTGCAGTGGTAAAATTAGAAATTTATTTAAAAGTTAAGGATTATCTCCCGCAGGTATAGCTCTAATCCTGCGAAGTATTTGGCTCCAGTATTTGGCACTATATTGTTCACTATTTGAAGATTTTAATTTCATGTTTCGGATTTCCAACATTTCGGTTTGAGCAATTTGACATTATTTGTCGAAATGCACATCTGGTGCATCAAAATTGGTACCGTACATGATTTGTATGTGGCATACCGGGAGTCGCCACATTTAGAAACTGTGTATTTTTCAGGTGTTGAGTTAAATTTAGCTTTTCTTAATAGTTTCTTCAAGTTGGGTGACTGTCTTTGACTGTGGATTAGGTCAGATTTGAGATGCGTTTCCCGAGGTTCTGAATTACGCTGAATTATTCCGAAAATCTTCTTGGCTTCCTGAAATATATTTACATGTTTAGAGTTGTAAGTTGTGACAAATGGTATACGGAAAGGATAGTGGTTTTGTTTTCTTGTGGTTCTAAGTATATGTTTTGGAATTTTCTTCGCTTCATATTTGGCTGAAACAATGAGTGTTTCCGGATAACTCTGTGCAGCAATGAACGCTTTTAATTCTGCCAATCTTTGGTTTTGGTATTTTCATCTTCCACAATCGTGCAAATCCTTCTGGCCAAATTGTTAGGAAATATTCCTTTAGTTGATATATATATTTCAAAAATTATTCTCTTCAGTATGCTAAACCGAATTTACGGAAAATCCGAAACATGAATTAAAACTTAAAAAAAAAACCTGACAATGTTAATACAAAGGACTGAAAGCCAAATATTCGAAGACTATAATCTTGAGAGATATAATCCATACTTTTGAAAGAAATTTCTAATTTTACCAACACAATTAAATATTTATCCGTATTTTCAAGCTAGTAAAACAGAACATAACAACTGGGCTTAGAGACCCTCGGGAACTAACAGTCCACCAGCAGAGGCCTCGACCCAGGGATCATAATATAAATCATATACGGTACCAATTTTGATGCACCAGATGCGCATTTTCTACAAATTAAGAACGTTGTATTGTAATTTTTCACAACAAAGTATTACATAATGCGTGTAATTAAAAAATATACCCTATTGCATGTATTCGTTGATTTCTGTAACTTTTATTGGTATCAGTTTAATTAATTCTTCAGATGGAAAAGAGACTGTTTTCTCTGAAAATTGTCAAGGGCCATCCCATGACGAACCATATATCGAGACTTTAAAGTGTTCTTCTAGATTTCAACTGAATGATAAACTCTCCTTTAAACACAACGATACGTAAGTTGTGGTTTCAACATATGGTTATTTAATACTTTGATATTCATCATGATATACATTCGTTATCATCTGTACTTCGTTTGAAATTTGAAAGGTTGATGTATGCAGTAGAAGCATCTATTGGAGGGTATGTGGTCATCTACGACGCAGAACACGATTACAGACTCGACAAATACACTTACAAGGGGACAACTAAAAAACTCTTTTATAAATATCATTGGGATACCATTAAGCCTTTCCATTGCCTGGCAACCAAGAAAAAACCCTTTGATTGTCCACAATTCCTTACTGTCCCAGATCTTACTGAAGAAGTAAGTTTTGATAATGTTCCAAAATCGATAATTCTATTATATTTTTCCCTCATTACTGTAGACCTCAAATCATCCAAGTGCTTGTCTATTAAAACGTGCATTATTTAATCCTCCACGGATAGTCAGCTTTCTTTTGATAGGCGAAAACTTGACTTCATGGAAATAAGTAAGTTTAATGTTACGCAAAACAATAATTTGACATATATTCTTTAATTACCGATTTTTTTCTCTCTGGGAATATAATTTTAACGTGCCTATAAACTGTTGTGGAGTCATCATTATTCGTTGGATACCAATTGTTGTTGGTAAAACCATCGATGTCGGTAACGAAGGAAAGACAGTTTGTATTTTAGGGAAAAGAGGGATTCACAGATGAAATTGCACAAGTTATCAACATCTCAAAATTTACAAATTATTGAAAACATGCTATACTATGTTATTTCATATTTTTAGAATACGATTACCATCACTTGGGGTGGATGGGATGATGATTTGTCCGGTTTATGGAAGTACGAATATGAAGTATACGAAATGGGCGTCTTAGGAACAACTCTACATGAAAAGGATCTAATCACCACCGGAACTCTTTACATGAATATGAGTTTTGTATGATAATTTTCGTATACATGTATCTAATATTTTAATAGAAAAAGAAGAAAACCTCTTGCTGTGGCCTTTATAGATTTATTGACACCGATGGATCTATTAGCAATGCTCATTTTCATTCATGTAAAGGCAGATAACGAACAGTGATCAATCTCGTAAGTCCCATACAGAATACAAAAACAAGAGTTGGGCAATCACGGACCCCTGGACACACCAGAGGTGGGATCAGGTGTCTAGGAGGAGTAAGCATTCTCTGTTGACCGGTCACACCCGCCGTGAGCCCATAGTTTGATCAGGTAACAGGAACAATCCGCAGTCAAATCAATGTGTGAAAATTAACAATGGCTATGAAGAAAATCAGACAGCATTTAACTCAATGGTAGGTCATATTGGTAAAGTAAATTGTTGTAACGACCATAGAATTTACGAAATGCTGCCTTTAAACGTGACTGTTGAAACCCCTGCATATGTCGATCCAGTGAGTTTGAAATCAAAGTGCAACAGAGGCTGCCACATCTGCCTCACATTTGGATCAGGTATTGGAGATAAATGTTAATACCAAACTTACAATTCAACTCTATGACAGACGTCACGGAATGAATTCAGTTTCTATATTGCCAACGTATCATATTTCATAGATCAGTATTCCACAAGCACTTGTATATGGTGTTTAATCGATGTGCAAGATATTTTTTGTGTATAATTAGTTATCAAATCCATGCAGGTTACTGACAAATGAGGTGATATTACAGGGGTAGCAATGCAATAGTCTCGTTTATAGTCAGCTTTCGGCAAATTTTGTGGTCGTTATAACGATCTAATTTTCAAATTAAATCTATCGTTAGGTCGAATATTGTCTGACATGTTCATCAGTTTACTACAAAGTCATTGTAGCAAAAATTTTCCAAGTCCAAAAAAACATTCCATTTTGTCAATTCATGTTTTCAATACTGCTACTGGAGTTTTGCGGCGACTCTGA